>PVKP010029774.1:0-28651 GCA_004027715.1 Plecturocebus donacophilus | reverse complement strand
TTATGTCAGAATATCCAAAGGCATGATGGTAGTGAATTGTGTCTTCATGCCATCTAGCAAAATTGGGGCTAACTGTGAATGCAGATATATTGCCTGGTGGTAAAAATAGCTCACTCATTCTGCACTTGTGTAACCTTACCCTGTCTGAATGGGCATGGACTGAGGAGGAGCTACTTGCTAGACTTTCATTACTACCTGCAACATAGACCAGCACAGTGGTGGTTCTAATTTCCCTTCCAAAGGTGAAAAGGTTTGGGTATTAATGAAGAGGAGGAGAAATAGTAGCTGAGAGTAAAGAAATGAACAAATGAGTTATTAATTAAGGAAAATTCAGTATTACATTAATAACTCAAAAGAGTCTCAGAGCACTCAGCTTAATTATCCCAGATGCCTGAGAGGGTGAAGCTGTGTATTACCAAGGCCACTCCTGCTTTCGGGATCTGACAAGATTGAAAGGAAACCTGCAAACCTGAGTGGCCTCATCCTGGAAGACATTCAAACAATATGAAGGACTAGATTAATTGTTAATGATTGTGCATAATATATATATATATATATATGTTTCAAATATATATATATATATATATATTTGAAGTAAAGGAGCCATGGTGGAAAACCAGGGAGTGGCCTGTGGTGTTATGATATACAATGGTTTTAGTCCACAGTTCCTGACTTAAAACTCCTATATCCCTTGTTACAGTGTTTTGTTATAATATTCAGCATGTTAGACCTCAGGAGCAGGCCTCTGATCTTCTGCCTTCCTTTCAGTCTAATGTTCCCCACCTTTCTAATTGTGGATCTTAAGACCTTCCCAGGAGAGGGTCCCATCCTATATCCTGGGGGAAGGAATGCTGATGTCATAAAGCTCTCATAAAAATCCCAAGAGGACAGGGTTCAGGGAGCTTCCAGCTAGCTGACGTGTGGCACTTCCTGGAGGGTGGCACACCCAGGGAGGGCACGGTAGCTCCAGGACCCTTCCTGCCTACTTCCCCTGTGGGTCTCTTCATCTGGATCCTTTGCAATATCCTTTATAATAAACCAGTACATGTAAGAAAAAAAAATGTACCTACAGTATTTTCTCTAAGGCCATCTCTAGCTGCATACTTACGAAACTGGGTAAATTTTCTGTGAAGGCATATGCCATAAGTCAGGATTTTGTTTGTTTTGTTTTTTGGTCAAGATTAGTTTCTACACATCATCCAGTATTTTTTTTTTTATGCCTAATGAGACATAAACGAGAAGTTGTATATATACCAGTGAAAGTTTCAGGACCATTTGGCAAGTATCCCATTTGAAATATTGCTATCCTGCTTCTCAGAAAAAAGGTTAGGCATAAATTATTGTTGTTATTATGATTATTTTTTAAATGTAGCTCTTCATCAGAACTTAGGTCTATAGGTATAAATTACGGTTATCCCTTTCCAGTGGCAAAAGGAGATACCGAATAGTTTAAGATTTGAGTAAAAATAAAATTAATAAATGAATAGCAAGAGGATAGGTGTGTGAGTGAGGCATGGGTTACTTATTTATTTTCTTTTAATAAGAATTATTAAACCCTTGCCTGTCTCTTGCTGCAGTCAATTTGAGAGGAAAGGACATATTGCCATTGATCTGAATGATTCCCAGTCATCCCGTTCCTTTTTCAGTAGATTGAAACTCTCCTGGTCTGGTTTCCTAGCTCCATCTATGTATTGGTTGTCACTTCTTGATTTAATTTTGCCTGTTATTATTCCTTCATAATGCCTTTTCTGAGGCAACAGCACATCCTTCACCTGCCAAGGTAAGCAGAACACAGTTTGCTACAGGAGATAACCCTTCCACGATCGTATGCTAAGCCTATGTAAGGGCACAAGCAAACTGACTCGTGGTAACTAATAGTCTCAAAGTTATCTTGTTTGTTCTTACTTCAGCTTTCCTGCTATGTAGCTTTTGCATACTCTCTAAAGTAACACATGGTAATTGGAAACATTTGAGAAGATAAAAAAGAACACCAGGGAAAATGAGATTGTGTATCAACTAGTTAAAAAATACCAAACTCCAGACTGTATAAAATGTAAAAAAAGAAAATAATAATTTCAAAATTTTATTGGATTAATGTTTTCTATTCCTGCCTTCTTCCCCTTCCTTCTTACCTCTTCCTCTTCATCTTTCTTCTTTTCCCTGTGTCAAGTAATTTCCAAGATGGCCCAGGAATAAAGATACGCAGTTACAAAACAGTCTAGCCTTGACTAACAAGAACAAACATTCTCTTTCCGTGAATAGAAAGGATGGATCTGTAGATATGCAGACTTGCCTGTGAGTTTTTAGAATATGTACAATGTTTAGATTGTGTTAAGGCACAAAACCATACAGTTATGCCCCACGTTAGGAAATACACCAGCAAAAGGGAAAAAAAATGAGAAAAGGCTTTTATTTTGACTACTAATAGGCTTTATTTACGTAAGAACGTGGCCTTTTTGCTAACCAGGCCAAACGGAAAGAGCAATGGCTATACTTCTGAAATAGGAGCAATTTGTCCTCACTGAAATATGGTAATGATATTTAAAAACTTTTTTTTTTAAAGGGAGCTCAATGGCTAAAAGTCAGTTTAATTAAAAGCTAACATCCAAGACATGTACGTGTGTATGTGTGCATATGTGTGTGTTTGCATTTAAAAGGCCTTCATGTTTTTGTTTTTCCCTCCTAGGATCTTGTCTCTTTTCTTTTGAGCATAAGTTTTTTTCTTCTCAGTTGACTGAATTCTGTTTTCTTCATTTATTTCTGCTGTCTCTCCTTTCTCTTGCACCCTCTGCTGCAGTTCATAATAGCCTGGGGTTCTGTAAAGAAAACAGAAAAGGCACCAGACTCTCTTTGGAGGAGAACCTGTTTTTCCTTATGGAACCCCAAGAATACAAACAGACAAGGTCCTCTCAGCACTTAAACTGCTTACTTTTGTACTGTTACTTGTTTTTTTTTGTCTTTGTTTTTGGCTAACACGGTTATTGAAACAGAGCTTGCTCTTGGGTTTTCAAGGAACAGTGTGTTTTAGACACTTAGAAATGTCTTTGCTTAAAAATTTTTTTAAGGTGCACTGTAATAGTATTATGTGGTCTAACCTCATAATAATTCTCCCTTTTTGGAGTCCCAAGATTCAGTGTGGGCTCTGCCCTGACTCAGAGATCCAGTGAAAAGATAGGTAGTCCCTATCTAAATAAAATTGGATTTCTCTAATTTTATGTTTGATTTGGCAGCCGTCTTTAATCTCCCTCTAGCACCACCAGACTTTTTCTCTCTATACCTTATGAGGTAAATTTTACTGTTTGATTTTCACCTGGTCATTTCCTTTAATTTCCAAATTTAAGGATGTTTAGCTGACAACTGCCTAGGGTTGTGAAACAGTCTCAAAAATCTGAAAGGCTAAGATAGTAAAAAAGAGGTTTTTATAAATCTATAAGATGTACTTTTATTGCCATGTCTGTATATGTATTTATGTGTAATGTATACAATATTTCACTACTGAAAATGGATAAAAGAGCTCTAATTAATTGGCTTAAGAAAATAAATGTGCTTAAATCAAACACTTTAATGGGAAAAAAGAATAGTTGAATGTTTATTCAAGTTTATGTAACTTAAGATTTTAAATAAATAATCCAGGTTTAAAATTATTGATAAAGTATGTATTAAGAATTGCCAGCATACATTTTTGTTTGTATTTATTAATCAAGCAATTTCATACTTATCCCTGCCAAATATTATAAGATATCAAAATTTGGCATAGGGGTTAGAAAACTATAAA
Organism: Plecturocebus donacophilus; assembly: GCA_004027715.1. Classification (NCBI taxonomy): domain Eukaryota; kingdom Metazoa; phylum Chordata; class Mammalia; order Primates; family Pitheciidae; genus Plecturocebus; species Plecturocebus donacophilus. Next base: position 24,876 of record PVKP010029774.1, on the reverse strand, counting down.
CCTAGCCTAATAGAGAATGATCTTTGCTTGTGTAATCTTTAATAAATAAGAGATTGATATTGGTTTAATAAGCTACATCACTTTATTTTATTTTATTTTGAGACAGAGTCTCACTCTGTTGCTCAGGCTGTAGTGCAGTAGCATGATCTCAGCTCACTGCAAGCTGTGCCTCCCAGTTCAAGTGATTCTGATGCCTCAGCCTTCCAAGTAGCTGGGATTACAGGCATGTACCATCATTCCCAGCTAATTTTTGTATTTCTTGTATAGATGAGATTTCATCATGTTGGTCAGGCTGGCCTCAAACTCCTGGGCTCATAAAATTTGACTGCTTCAGCCTCCCAAACAGCTAGAATTATAAGCATGGGCAACTACACCCTGCCAACATCTTGAATTTAGTAAGGTTGTTGTAACTTCTAATCCCACGGCTTTTGGAAGTCTAGTCCACAGGCAATAAGGTTTGTTTTGGGAAAGGATTGTTATTTATTTGTTTCAAACTAAACTATAAATAAGTTCTTCCCAAAGTTAGTTCAGCTTATGCCCAGGAATGAACAACGACAAACTGGCGATTAGAAGCAAGATGGAGTCACTTAGGTCAAATCTTTTTTATTGTCTCAGTCATCATTTTACAACGGTGGTTCCATAACTTTAAATGACGACAGCTACAGTTTTGTAAATTATCTAGGTAAATGATTAAAATAAAATAATTAGGTAAATGTAATAGAATAAATACTTGTAGACAAACTCATCCTCATTATAATTTAGAATCTAAAGTTATATTAAATTAAATAATAGATATTTCATTATTTGGGTATTTTTTCAATAAAAACATATTTTTAGGAAAACTTTCTTTTTTAAAAAAGTGTGTCATTTTAAAAAAGGTGAAGAATTTTTGTCTAATTCAAAATTTATTTAAAGGTCACATATAAAACAAAGTAAAAGGAACCAGGAAATAAAAGAGATATAAAGAAAGTTATAAAAATTAGAGTTCAAAATTTAAAAAAAAATTTTTATTCTTTGGTAAGAAAGCTTAAAGATAATTAATTTCATATGAGAAAGAATCTTATATGGTAAATTTAGTCCTAGAGTAAAATGACTGATTGTTTAAGAAAGAGGGATGTTCAAGACAAACTAGAAAGTCCAAGCATGTCAGGAACAGTCTGTATAAGTCACAGTAAGAGGATTTATATGAACAAAAACGAAGAACTTTTTCTTTTGAGACAGAGTCTTACTCTTTTGCCAGGCTGGAGTGCAGTGGTGTGATCTTGGCTCATTGCAACCTCCGCCTCCTGGGTTCAAGCAATTCTCCTGCCTCAGCTTCCTGCGTAGCTGGGACTACAAGTGCATGCCACCATGCCCAGCTAATTTTTGTATTTTTCGTAGAGACGGGGTTTCACCATGTTGGCCAGGATGGTCTCGATCTCTTGACCTCGTGATCCACTGCCTCTGCCTCCCAAAGTGCTGGGATTACACGCATGAGCCACCACTCCTGGTCAATTAAGAACTTTTGCATGATCAAGTTGTCTGTGATTAAAGGGAAATTAAAATGGTCTTTCTGGAGACAGGGGTTGATGTAAAAAAACCACTAATAAACTAAAAAATTGGTTAGAACAGTACAATTTTGTTAAGGGGTTGATTTACTCTTAATAAATTATAAGAGATTTTAAGTTTTTAATTTTAACCCAAAGTTCAACTTATACTACATCTCACCAGTTTTGATTTTCTCTCCCCCTTTAAAAGACGCACAATAGTAACACTCCTCATCAACTCATTTTGAGCTCATATATATATTCTTTCCTCCTCAGGTTCTGTTTTTGTCTCTTGATGCTAACAATGTTTTCTTAAAGGTCTAAGGGAATGTTTGCTTCCAACATTATATTCTGTGTACTGTAGAAGGTCTTTGATTTTGTCTTTTGGTAACTGGCCTAACAGATTTTATGTTTGATTGAAATAATTCCTATGCTATTATTATTAAGTGTGGTTTGCTTAGGAAAAACTGATATTAACAAAAATTTTAATCAAGGTTATTAAATCCTTGTATCTTCCTGTATGTACTTTTTTATTTTATTATTTTATTTTTTTGAGACGGAGTATCTCTCTGTTATCCAGGCTGGAGGGTAGTGCTGCAATGTCAGCTCATTGCAACCTGGGTTCCAGCCATTCTTCTGTCTCAGCCTCCCTAGTAGCTGGGATTACATGCATGCCTAACCATGCCTGGCTAATTTCTGTATTTTTAGTAGAGATAGGGTTTCACCATATTGGCAAGGCTGATCTCAAACTGCTGACCTCAAGTGATCCACCAGCCTCAGCTGGTGCTTTTACAGGCATGAACTACTGTGCCTGGTCCTGTACGTGCTTTTAAAATCTTTGTGACATTGAGTTACAGGGCTTTGACTCCTGGGTCTAAAAAGAACATCAAGTCCTATTAAATCATAAACACTGACAGCAATTAAAGCCTTCTCTGGCCCAGCACAGTGGCTCCTGCCTGTTATCCCAGCATTCTGGGAGGCTGAGGCAGGTGGATCACCTGATGTCGGGAGTTTGAGACCAGCCTGGCCAACATGGTGAAACCCCATCTCTACTAAAAATATAAAAATTTACTGGGCATGCTGGTGTAGCTGTAATTCCAGCTACTTGGGAGACTGAGGCAGGAGAATCACTTGAACCCAGGAGGTGGAGGTTGCAGTGAGCCAAGATTGCACCACTGCACTCCAGCCTGAGTGACAAAGCGAGATGCCATCTCAAAAACAAAAACAAAAAACCCACACCATCAGCCAGGTGCAATGGCTCATGCCTGGGTAACAGAGTGAGACTCCATCTCAAAAAAGAAAAGTAAAAAAAAAAAAACAATGACCAAACCTCCCCCTTCCATCTTCAGACCTAATAGAAAATGCCAATCAAAATAAACCACATTCTTGAGGCACAGGGCCAGAAATTAAAGCTATTTAATTTATGATAAAGGGACTATCACCGAAGTGGTGGGCTTGTGAGATTGTAAGGGCTGAATTTGAGAGATTAAAATAAACTCAAAGGTACATTCATGCAAGAGCAGCATATGGGCCTCTGTGTCAGATTAACAAGGTTTTCTTGAAGCATTAACCAACTCTTTAATAAAGATTATAAAGGCTTATGGAAGCTATATCTTACAATCAAAATGAAAATGTTATAGATTGTTTATAAAATTTTGAAAAACAAATTTAATTGGTTTCAAGCTGTTTTTATTAGGGCTTACTGTTTGGAAAATTAACTCTCCTCTATCAAAGAATGAAGGTTTTCACCTTTTCATGAAATCTTTGAGTTATAATTTTGATTAAATGAGTGACTTATTTTACAGTGATCTGTGATGTTATTTTGTAATATCAAGGGTTTCAAACCTTTGATATTTGACAAAATTTCTAAAATCAAATTATAAATTATGTTTTTTTCTGATCTAATTATTCCTTTAAGATATTATTAACAGGTTTCCTAAAGTCCACACAATGACATATCTGGCTTGTTTGGTATAAAAATCATACAGGAAGCATTCTCAAATATAAAATCATGTTTGGGTTTCTTTGGGCTGTGTTCATATAAGTATGGTATTGTTATGTGTTTCAAAATTATAGGAACTCCTATAATTCTGATATGACTTAATGTATGTTATCAGTAATAGTTTAATTGCCATAATTAAATTGCTGTGTCCCATAGAGGTAACAAATTTCTTTGTCAATTGTATCTTTGACTATTGCTGCTCTAAAACTTTTTGTCATCCACTGACAATTGTTTTTATTAGGGCTTACTTTTTGGAAAATTTGGTCCTCTTTAGAAGGTGGTCTTACAATCAGCTTTACAACTCTAACAGGTGCTCCTGAATGCAGGTTTCTGAAAGATTTGAAGATTGTGACATCAGAATAGAGGAAAAACTTACAGGACTCATGGAGACGTGGAATGTTGATGAGTATCAAGAAGAACAGGAATTAATTGCATGGACTAAACTAATAGGAGTCCAAAGTAATCTTTTTAACTTTTTGCCTAAAATGTTACTGATCCTTTGTTTTGTTTTTCAGAGTCAAGAAAACTTCTTTTTAAAGCTGTTTACAATTTTTAACAATTGAGTAAAGTATACTTCTATGAACAAAATTTGGAGCATATTTGTTTTTCCCCCACCTGATTTCTACAAATTTGGAAACTATTTGTAAGTATTCTTAAGTTATTTGGATAAGTGCAATAAGCATCTATTTTCATTTGTTAACAGGACACAGGTGGAGAAAGTGATTATTTTTGAAGGCTTTAACTGGAATGGTGTGCTTTCCTTTAAGGAATCAAACTTGACTTATGGAGCCAATAAAAGCCCATTGGGAAAACAGGCCTTAGCATTTGTTAACACAGTCCCTGTACAGGGTTCCTGACCTATGATAAGTAAAGAATGTCACTTTATGACAGGCCCAGGAGCCCCAAGTTTATCTTGGAACCTCAAGAGGACAGGAATTCACCCAACTCATAGGTATTTAATGGTATAAATCTGTGGCTGGGCTCAGCTTTAAAGAAGTCTTATCTGAGATTCCTTTTATGGAGCAAACCTTTATCAAAGCCAATTTAAAAGCCTATGTAAAAAAACAATTATTCTTACTGCACTGTAGACAAATAATTAGGCCAAATATCATAAACTAAACCAATCCTATTATGATTTATCTTTAGTAAAAATGGGAAACTGGAGAGAGAATAATTATGTTTCAAAACCTATGGTAAACCTGTTGTTAGATTCTAGTCTTGCCTAATGTTTTCAATTTTTATTTCTACAGTTTGGACCAAATTCTAATTTTTCTTGGCTACAAGTCTTCAAAATAACATTTTCAAATTTTTTCTTTCTTCCCCGCCTCCCCATTTTTCCTAATTTGGAGTCACTGAAAACTAAGCTGTGCTTTTATAAAGCCCTGTAAACTGAAGCTAGACAACTCAAACTTCAGAAGAAAATAACAGCAACCTATTTATGTACATAAGCCACTTTCCTACCTGCCTACCAATGTGTGGATTTCAGAGTAATGTGGCCTATATCAATTTTCCAGGATTGTTCTTTTGTTTATTGTTGTTTTTCTCCCTTCCTTCCCCTATTTTATTTTCAAAAGATATGAGACTTCACAATCTTATAAAAAATGAGCTTTCCTAATAACTCAGGACCTATCTGTCCAGGAATAATCCATTCTAGCCATGAGAAATCAGATGAAACCTGAGACCAGACACTCATTTTCTTCTAACATGCTTTCTCCAAAAGATTTTAAAAAAGAAAAGGGGGGAAATGTGAAAGAAAAATATCATGGGCCCCCCAAATTACTAAGCTAAAGGGAAAAGTCAAGCTGAGAACTGCTTAGGGCAAATCTGCCTCCCATTCTATTCAAAGTCACCCCTCTGCTCACTGAGATAAATGCAAATCTGATTGTTTTCTTTGGAAAGGCTAACTAGAAATTAAAAGAATGCAATTATTTGTCTCTTACCTACTTATGACCTGGAAGTCCCCTATAATCTTCCAGTTGTCCTGCCTTTCCAGACAGAAATAAAGTTTATCTTACATATGTTGATCAATGTCTTATGTCTCCCTGAAATGTACAAAACATAACTGTGCTCTGACCACCTTGGGCTCATGTTGTCAGGACCTCCTGAGACTGTGTCATGGGTATGCATCAACACTGGTAAAATATCCCCTTTTTAAATTAACTGAAACCTGTCTTAGATTTTTGGGATCACAACATTCATTGGAGACTGGGGGTCTAGTATTGAAATTTAAAGGTATGGGTGAAATCTGACAGATTCTATCTGACGTTAACTCTGGGATTTTCATTAGTTTCTACTCAGTGCCCCTGTACTCCTTAAAGTACTTTACGCCTCCCAGTTTCTTTCCTTTCATAAAAGCCATTAGTTTGTCTAACACTAGTTCTCTGCCTTGCTATTACCTGCCTTCAGAACCTGGGGTCTTCCCTTCATGGTTAGGGTTCCCACAGGCAAATAATTCACTGGGTGGATCTCTGCATATTGCCTATGGTCAGTTTGCCTTGCTGTCATGTCCCACCTATCCTGTCACACTTTTCTCACCTGGAGTTTGTTTCCTTGGCAAACTTTCTCGTAGTGTGCTCTACTTTGCTTCTCTGAGCAGACCCTTGCATAATCCTGGGTCTGCCCCTATATGCCTCTAGTAGGAGTTGATGCTGGACTTGTTTTTTGGAGATTCCCAATGGCAAATAAGCTCTGACACTCATTCATTCATTCATCCATCAAATATCATTATACTCTACTGTGTATTAAGTATTATTTTAGGTACTTGAGATATAATGAGAGAAATAACCATGGAGGAACACAGGAACTCTCATACATTGCTGCAATTTGGTAGTATTTTGTAAAGTTGGACATGTACATGCCTTACTCTCCAGCTAAGTAATGTCTCAGGATGTACCTATAAAGACTCTTGTTTTTCTTCATTTACTTCACTTGGTTTTCTTTCATTTACAACATATTATGTAGGACATACAGTTTTTTTTGTTGTTGTTTGTTTTTCTTGAGATGGAGTTTCTCTCTGTCCCTCAGGCTGGAGTGCAGTGGCACAATCTGGGCTTACTGTAACTTCTGCCTCCTGAGTTCAAGGAAGGTGGAGGTTGCAGTAAACTGAGATCCTCCTGCCTCAGCCTCCTGAGTAGCTGGGACTATAGGCACATGCCATCTAGCCTAGCTCAGGTGCATGACTTCAGGTGATCTTGACCTCAGGTCATTCACTGACCTCAGCCTCCCAAAGTGCTGAGATTACAGGCATGAATCACCATGCCTGGCTGAGCATACACAATTTATAATCAGTAGACATTGTTTATAGGCATGTTTCATAATTATAAAACGAATTAAACATCAGTCACATAAATATATAGGTTTTTGTAAAATAACCCAACATGGAAAGCTTGATATCCTTCCCTAGTTTTTGTATAGCAGTCTTTGGAGTCTCCATGAAATTACATAGCTTTGGTTCAGAAATGACTCTCTAGAAAAACTTAAACGCCACATTTCCATAGATAATGATGTGCAGCTGGGTCTCAGCCACTTGTATTACTGAAGTTCCTTTCAAACTGGAGATATGCACCCCACTTCCATATTATATTCAATCACAGTATTTCAACTTCTGTCAAAATTAATTCCCAGTCTTGAACTACAGTGCAGCAGATCCTTTCAAATGCAAATACAACAGCATAAACTTATAAACTGCCAATTTTATAATATACAGAATTTCATTCTGTACAATTCTATTCAGTATATTTTCAAAATATTCATATGGATGACAACAAAAGAAAATAAGGTTAAAGATGTGATCTTTATGAAAAAGTGTAACCTACATTTCAATCAGGGATACTTTATAACCTTTAAAAAACACACCATTGGCCAGGTGTGGTGACTCATGCCTGTAATCCCAGCACTTTGGGAGACAGAGGTGGGTGGATCACCTGCGGTCAGGAGTTTGAGACCAGCCTGGCCAATATAGTGAAATCCCATTTCTACTAAAAATATAAAAATTAGCCAGGCATGGTGGTGGATGCCTGTAATTCCATCTACTAGAGAGGCTGAGGCCAGAGAATCACTTCAACCTAGGAGGTGGAGGCTGCAGTGAGCCAAGATTGCACCACTGCACTCCATCCTGAATGACAGAGCGAGCATCCACCTCAAAAAAAAACAAAACACACCATCAGCCAGGTGCTGTGGCTCATGCCTGTAATCCCAACATTTTGGAGGTCAGGGTGGGGAGATCCCTTGAGGCCAAGAGTTTGACATCAGCCTGGGCAACATAGTGAAACCCTATCTCTACTGAAAATACAAAAATTAGCCAGGCATGGTGGAACACACCGGTAATCCCAGCTACTAGGGAGGCTGAGGCACAAGAATCACTTGAACCTGGGATGCAGAGGTTGTACTGAGTTGAGATTGCACCACTGCACTCCATCCTGGGTGACAGAGACAGACTCTGTCTCAAAAAATCCAAAACCCCCCAAAAACAAAAAAACCACCATTGTTTTTATTTTTATTTTTTCCCTGTTTTCTACTTCCAAAGGAAAATTGTTTGATTTTTGCTCTATTTTAAGTCAAACTTCATATGCAGGGCAAGAGTGAGGGAAAACAAGTGAGAAAGTGGTTGTAGATAAATGTAAAGGAATGACCACAAGATGACCCTTTCAGAACCTGTGCAGCAAGTAAGTCAACAGCCCCATTAGCCTGTCACTACGCAATGAGGTTATGCTTCATTTTTGTATCTATATAATTATGAAAAAAGACTCTGTCTATTTGCTTACCAGATATTAGCACGTATTTTTCTACCACACTGTTTGGAGCATTTCCCAGGGTACGGCTTGGCTTTTGTTCAGGAGTCTTGCTGCAGCTGGGTCCTTCCCTGTAGACTTCCCATTCTGCTGATTGACAGGATGTTACCTTTACTGCTGCTGCTGTTTATCTGACTGATACTCTGCCTCTAATTGCAACTGGCATTCCCTCTCCAGCTCACAGGAGGGGACACTGTTCTTGTAATTCTTCATAATACAGTTGAAGCCCAGCTAGGACCTTGGCAAAGGTTGGGAGTCATAGGGTTTAGAAGCTCAAATATCAGCAGAAGTCTGGCTGGTAATGGAAACGTGTGAAAGCTGCATAGTTTAAGAAATGTGGCCATGTCATTTGGCTTTAATGTTAAGAAATAACAGGCAGTATGAGTGAACTGATGACCACATGTTGCATTTAAAAGAAGCTGCTATTCAAAGCTAACTGATTGTTGATATATGGAAACAAGGGCTTAGTTCTTCCAGTTATGATTTTGCAAAAGAGTTCTGCAATTTATGTTTTAAGTGAATTATTTTTATTTTTCAACACTGGCAACTGATTCCATTTTTTAAAAGACACTGCAGTGGCCAAACCAAATATTTCTGTGGGCCTCAATAGAGCTATGAAACACTAATCTATGACCGTTGACTAACAACTGCTACCAGAAGTTACTTGCTACTCCTAGAACTCACAGTCCAATTACCTTTTGGATTACCTGCATAGCAATCGGCAGACCTCCATGTGGTATGAGCCAACACAGACAGACATACAGACAGACAGACACACACACACACACACACACACACGCACGCACATTTACAGAGTACATGTGAATAAAAATCCCGTTTGTATCAGGAGAAAAACCCACATCTTCCCCAATATTGGTGTTTGGCTCCACAGACTACTCAAAACCATCACTGTGGTTTGCCCGTTTAGACTCAAATAACAATTTATGTTGAAGAGAAATGTTACATTACAGTCCATATGTCATTGCATCAAATCCAATACAAGTTTGCATTCAATCTTGCCTTCAAGATGAAGAAAGGAAAAGTTGCTACTGCATGTATGGCATAATCTCCTCTCTTATCCTCCTGGAAGTAAATGCTTGAACAAAAATTATAAACACAACTTCCAAGAACAAAATAGTAATTTTCGTTAGCAAGTAGGCTGAATTCAGATTTAAGATAAACTATATCTAACTCTGTAAACATTCACCCTGGCTATTAAATAAAATTTACATTAAGGTCGGGCAGCTGGTTGGGGGATATTCCCTTATATTCAGGAGTGTCTTCAAGAATAATGGAAAACTACTCGAGTACAAGAGTAAAAGGGCTCACTCAATTTCCACATCAGAATGCAGGAAAACCACATGCCATATTCTCATTGGAAACTTCTCCTTCTTCAAAATTTAAAGTTCATTCTGCACTATATAATCCATTTGACTAAAAGAAAACAACTAACTTCTGAGGACTAACCTATTCAATAAGCCCATATCCAAAGTCATCTTAAAGGTGACTCTCAGACCAGTAAGGTGAAACAGTAATCCAGCTTGAAGGCAAAACAAATTTGAAGAAAGGGTGACTGGCCAGTAACAAAGCTGATAGAAGCAGAGTCTTGAAGTCTAATACCAGCTGTAACAAATGAACACTATGCTGGAGAAGAGATGAGAGATCAGGCTACCTCGTTTTTGAGTAACCTAGCATGTAAATATCCAATGTGGAGGAAGATGTATCAGGTACATTGGAATTATGTAGCAAATGTCTATGCTGCTGAATTTATGCTAAGAAATAGTCTGATAATTTGATTTTCCAATTAAGAAAAAGTTTGCTGGTCAACCTTAAAAATATGGTCCACTTGACCAGATTGACAATATTTCTCATTATAAATTAACAAATAAGTTTTCTGGTTATATGCTTTAGTTATGCAAATATTTTGTATAATTGCATGGTATGCATATATTGAGAGGATCTAAATATTTTCTATACTTAACAAATATTAGGCAATAGGCATTTACAGATGGCAACATGGCTAAATTAAAATATCACCTTATACAGTCAACTCTTTTAACTTTTCTTTATTCATGCGCTGGAAACATGCATTTTTATTTTTGTTTCTCAAATTATTTTTTAAGATTAAATGAATTCACTTTTCTCTACCTGCAGAACTTGCTCTGCCATTAAGAGGGAGGAAGAAGAGAGTATTCATATTTATTGACAGCCTATTATTGTTTGGCCTCTTATATATATTATGTCATTTCTTTTGCATAATAACCAGGGGGAAAAAAGATATTCTCCCTGTGTAATAAAAATAGGTTTAGGCATGTTTAGTAAAACATGCCCTAGGTCACACAGCTAGTAAATTGTGAGCTAAGACAACTCTTTTATTCTTTATGATTTTTTATTGGTACATTGTAGCCTAAAATTCTAAAAGAATATATAATCTTATGGGCTACTAAAAATTTTAATCTGCCCTAACCAAGGTTTAAGTAACATTTGAATGAGCCAGATTGGGAGAGGCCATGACTCAGTTAAAGTCAGAGTGTCAGACTTACAGTGTTGTTTGGAAAGATGGGTTTTTGAGATGGGCATCAGGCCAGAGACATGAGGCTTCAAGTAAATCTAAAATCTAGGAGATTATTCTTCGTAGGGTAGAGGAGAGGCACAGGTCGTAGGTCTAAGATAAGCATATTAACCTTTCAACTGAGTGCAGCCTTGAAAAAAATCTCTTCAGTAACAGAGAAAATAATGAATATATTCATACACAGTAGGCCATTTACAGGAGGCCCAGGAATAAGATCAGTCATGTATTATGTTAGAATATGGCTAAAGTATAATTCAATATTTAATACTAAACTAAGCTAATAAAGAACTGGGAACCAAGACCATCAAATTCTCAGTTATTGTCTCTGAAAGTGGCTTTTTTTACTTGATAATTTGAGTTGGGATAGAATTCTAGGTTCAAATATATATATATATATATATATATATTTTTTTTTTTTTAACTCAATATTTTGCTCAAGTGTTTCATTGCAAGTAGTATGCTGATGAAAAGTGTGATGTCAATCTTGTTCTTATTTTCCTATAAGGTATCTTTCTTTTCCCTCTAGTAGTGTCAGGATTTTCCTTTTTATACTGGGTATTCTAAGACTTCAACATCTTGTATATGTCTTTTTAATTTTGCATGGCATTCACTGACCCACTGTGTAGTTTCATGTGAAGAACATGCAGGTTTGTTAATAGGTATACATGTGCCATGGTGGTTTGCTGTGCCTGTCAACCTGTCATCTACATTAGGTAATTCTCCTAATGCTGTCCCTCCCCTAACCCCCTACCACCTGACAGGCCCTGATGTATGATGTTTCCCTCCTTGTGTCCATGTGTTCTCATTGTTCAACTCCTACTTACGAGTGAGAACATGTGGTGTTTGGTTTTCTGTTGCTGTGTTAGTTTGCTGAGAATGATGGTTTCCAGCTCCATCCATGTCCCTGCAGAGAGTGTGAACTCATCCTTTATTATGGCTGTATAGTAGTCCATGGAGCATTATGTGCCACATTTTCTTTATCCAATCTATCATTGATAGGCATTTGGGTTGGTTCCAAGTCTTTGCTATTGTGAATTGTGCCACAGTAAACATACATATGCATGTGTCTTTATAGTAGAAGGATTTATAATCCTTTGGGTATACACCCAGTAATGGGATTGCTGGGTCAAATGGTATTTCTGGTTCTAGATCTTTAAGGAATCGCCACACTGTCTTCCACAATAGTTCAACTAATTTACACTCCCACCAACTGTTTAAAAGTGTTCCTATTTCTCCACATCCTCTACAGCATCTTTCTTCTGATTTTTTAATGATCACCATGCTAACTGGCATGAGATGATATCTCACCATGGTTTTGATTTGCATTTCTCTAATGACCAGTGATGATAAGCTTTTTTTCAAATTTCTTGGCTGCATAAATGCCTTCTTTTGAGAAGTGTCTGTTCATATCCTTTACCCACTTTTTGATGGGGTTGTTTCTTTTCCTGAAAATTTAAGTTCTTTGTATATTTTGGATATTAGCCCTTTGTCAGATGGGCAGATTGCAAAAATTTTCTCCAATTCTGTAGGTGGCCTGTTCACTCTGGTGATAGTTTCTTTTGCTGTGCAGAAGCTCTTTAGTCTAATTAGATCCCATTTGTCTATTTTGGCTTTTGTTGCCATTGCTTTTGGTGTTTTTGTCATGAAAGTCTTTGCCTATGCCTATGTCCTTAATGATATTGCTTAGGTTTCCTACATTCTTTCTAAATCTATTGAAGAATGTTACGAGTGGTGGGGTACCTTGGTGACTGGTCTTTAGGTATGAGTGCACCTCATTCCTTTGGGTGTTATCAGCTTCAATACATTGCCTTATTTCTCTGCAATAAGTGCTGAATTCATCTTTCCGTTATGGAGATAAATATTTCTATTTGTCTTATAGGAGGGAGAGGAGAGAGATAGTCAGGGGTTGACATGTCTGGCTTTTCCCTTTGTGGGGCTCCAACTAATCATCCTGTCAATAGCTTCTGGGTACTTCTGCTTCTGGATTTCATTCCCTCCAGGCATGAAGCATTTTTCTTGTTGGTCTCACCTCCCAGGTTAGAACTTTCCTGAGGAAATCATGGACTATGACCCCTTTCTTTTGTCCTCATATTTTTCAATGACTAATTATTGTTTCTGTAGTTTACACAATAGAAATTTTTATTTATTTAAAAAGTGAATTTTCCATAATTTTTATGAATTTAATGCAGGAGGAGGTACTATATTAAATGTTCATCATTTTAAAATGAGAAGTCTGCCGTCTATCTTTATTTCACTAATATGTGTGCTTTGCATTCAGTCATATGGTCAAATATTTGTACATAAAATTATCTGAAAAAACAAAAAATTAACTAGATTTCCTCCTCGTATTTACAACTATTCCTTAAAACTTACCTCAGTCTTAATTTTTTCTGCCCTGTCCATTTTCATCCAAAACGTACACATACACATCATACACTCAAGATAAGCATGCATATATCACAAATATCTTTAATGACAGTTTGAAGATATAACTCTTCATTAAATGATAATGGAGAAACAATAAAGGTAAACTTAGAGGGTATAGTTGAGAGATAGTATTAAAACAATTGACTTTTAACCTTATTGGTCTTGACTATGGAACAGAGATGGGTGAATCATTCATTTAGATTTTACGTTATTTATTTATAGCTTGATAATATTTTCTCTTATTGTCTAAATATTCAGATTTAGAGGAAATATTATTTTCTTCAGCCTAAATAACAGTCCTGAGAGACAAAATTTTCTTTTTTTTTTTTTTCTTTTTGGGATGGAGTTTTCATCTTGTCACCCAGGCTGGAGTACAGTGGTGTGATCATGGCTCACTGCCACCTCCACCTCCCAGGTTTAAGTGATTCTACCTCCCAAGTAGCTAGGACCACAGGTGTGCACCACCACGCCTGGCTAATTTTTTATTTTTTGTAGAAATGGGGTTTCACCATGTTGGCCAGGCTGGTCTCAAATTTCTGACCTCAGTTGATCCAACTGCCTTGGCTTCCCGGAGTGCTGGGATTACGAGCGTGAGCCACTGTGCCCAGCTTGCTTTTAAAAATATTAGTTTTAAGTTATTAATATAGTGGACTTATTGAAATATATATATATTTTAACTCTATGTACTTGGCATGGTGAGTTTAATTGTGTTTAACTCTGTTGATTTGGTTTTACATTTTGTGCAATCATAAGTGTTGTTCAGTTCTTAAATATTCACAGTAAATCAAATATCAACTCTGTGTGTGCATGTATTTTGAGTTTTTATTAAGTAGTGGTTGTATCGTTGTACCTCTTCTTATAGCTATTGCCTACATCCAAGTAGGCACCTTGTTTAGCTCCTTTTCTTTAGTCTCTCAAAATAATGAAAAATGAAAACTTCTATCATTTGATTGAGTTTTAAGTTTTTAAGTATATCACACTTTGGGCAAAATGCCTACTACTGATAGTTTTTACAGATGTAAAATAAAAAACTGACAATACAGTATAATGGAGCACACACAGAGAAAGTTCCTTTTGTAGTGGTAAAAAGCTTGTTATGCATAGAGGCAGGAACTTCAATGAGGTAGTGTGGAGGGAGTGGTGTGGAGGTGGTATGCAGTAAGTGTGAGAAGGTAGGTAGGAACCAGATCTTTCCTGGCCTTTTAGGTTATAATAAGGATATTAGATCTTTTTCTCAAGCCAATAAGAAATTTAAAAATAACTTTAAGGAAGGAAATGGCATGATTAGTCTATAGTTTTAAAAAGTCACTCTGCCTTCACTATGGGAAATATGTTGGGGGCAGGGGGTGCACAAATGCACACAGAGAGGAGAATGTGCACTGAAACATGTACGTTTGTAGGCACAAAAGAAGTATTTTGCAGTATTGGCAGATTGACTAACTCTATTCTCTTTAGACTTCTTTTTGATATTTTCTGAAATTATCATCATGGACAAATATAGTTTTTAATAAAAATCAATAAAGCAGTATTACAAACCCTAATACAATGTAGTACAATATAATATATAATACAATACAACATAATAAGTGCAATGGCTAAGGAAAGTTCAGATTTGGAAGGACACCTAATCTAGACTAAAAGAGAATAGCTTCCTAGAGAAAGTGAAAGATGAGTTAAATGCTGATAGCTGGATAGTTCAGTAGGACCAAGAAAGAGAATGGATCCTGAATCAAAGAAGAACATTTATGTAGATATCCTGATAAAACAGAAGATAGCTCAGATTACAAAGTATACCATTACCAGGGATGTGGCTGAAGGGGTAGGAAGACAAGATATTAGGTATTATGCTAAAAATCCAGAATTTATCCTGAAATGGTAAATGGTAATTGGAAGATTTTTAGCAAGACAGTTACATGATCAGACTGGTATTTCAAAATGAACATTCTAGCAAGAGGTGGGATAACGTATTGGATTAGAATAAGATAGGAAGCAGAAAGACCCCTTAGGCATTTGATTCATTTATTCAATAATAGTGGTACCAAATTCTTAGTATGTAACAACTATTGAGCCAGGTGTTGGGGACACAATGGTGAACAAAAAAAGATGGCCACTGCTTTCTTCGAAAGTTTAAAATCTCGTACATCAATACAATAATCCAGGGAGGTAATCCAGTATTTGATCATTGTCTCCCTTTAAAAATTATATGTGTGTTCCTTTATTAGAATTAAAAAATATAGTTGAATAAGAGGAGTAGGAACAAAATCTGACATCATTTCAACCTCTAGAAAATATTAAATTTTATTGTATGTACATACTTCTAGATTTTAAAAAACATAATATGTGTATATATTATATGTCATACAATTATATGAATAAATCAGACTGTTCTCAATTGGTTTGTAATCTAATTTCCTCATAACAACACATGGTGATCTTTCCACAACCATAAATCAATTTATCCATATTATTTTTTTATGAGGGAAAGATGTTCTACTGCATTTTCAGACATTTTGGGTAGGACTATTCTAAACAATGTTATAGTGAATATACTTATAGACAAGTATTAAATTTCCTTTAATTAGATTAAATTCTTAGAAGTGAAATCAAAGAAAATGCACATTTTAAAGGCCTTTGATAATGCCCCAAGCCTTCCTTTATAATCTTTTTTTCTGGCTTCTATACCATACTTCTTTAGGGCTTTTATTTTTAACCACATCAGCAACACATACACAGTCTTCTTCATTAGTTCATTGCTGCACATTGAAATCATCTGGGGATCTTTAAAAATTACTGATGCCTGGCTCACACCCTTAGAGGTACCAGTTTCATTTGTATGTGGTACAGTCTGGGAATTAGAAGTTTTAGAAGTGCCTCAAGTGATTCTTACTTGCAGCAAAATATAGGAACCACTGTATTCTTTTATTTTCCCTGTTTACTACAGAAATTTAGGTTCCATCCTAGATATGTATCTTATCTTTTTTCACGTGTTTTATCTTCATATGTAATTATAATTTCACCTCTTCCAGTCTAAACTCTATGAATGTAATCAAAAACTCATATTTTGCATTTTTCCTGAGGTCCAGTTCCACTTTGTTCATTGTCTATAGTAAAGCGTGCACTAATGCTAAACATAGAGTTACCTCCCAAACTTGGTGTATCTCAAACTGAATTAAGAGGTCTACCTTACTCTTGATCAAGAGAAAACTAAACATGTTTTAAAAAACAGCAACACTTGTGGGAAAAGATATTTTTCTACCTGTCAGTTGGTTGCAAACCCCTTCTTTTGATTTTTTCTCTAAAACATACTTTAAATCAGTTTTCTCTACTCCCTTCCATTACCATTCCCACAGCCTGTGCTCTCAGAGTAGTACCACTGTGACAATACTCATCTGAATAACTGTCTTGGGCTTGTCAGAGTAGTTTGCCTGCAATCTCACTTTCATAAAGAAAGCACCTAATGAATACCAGCTTTCATAAAGAAAGCACTGAATGAATACCAGTAAATATGATGTTAGAGTGAAATCAAGGTAGAATTAAAACTTTTTTTTTTTTTAATACTTTAAGTTCTGGGGTACATGTGCAGATTGTGCAGGATTGTTACATAGGTATACACATGCATGGTGGTTTGGTGCATCCACACCCCGACACCTACATTAGGTATTTCTCCTAATGCTATCCATCCTCAATCCCCCAACCCCCTGCTATCCCTCCCCTAGTCCCCCCACCCCCCAACAGGCCCCAGTGTGTGATGTTCCCCTCCCTATGTTCACGTGCTCTTATTGTTCAACACCCACTTATGAGTGAGAACATGCAGTGTTTGGTTTCCTGTTCTTGTGTCAGTTTGCTGTGAATGATCATTTCCATCTTGATCCATGTTCCTGCAAAGGACAGGAACTTATCCATGTTTATGGCTGCATAGTATTCCATGGTGTATATGTGCCACATTTTCTTTATCCAGTCTATCCTTGATGGGCATTTGGGTTGGTTCCAGGTCTTTGCTATTGTAAACAGTGCTGCAATTAACATATGTGTTCATGTGTCTTTGTAATAGAACAATTTATAATCCTTTGGGTGTATATCCAGTAATGGGATTGCTGGGTCAAATGGTATTTCTATTTCTAGATCCTTGAGGAATCATCACACTGTCTTCCACAATGGTTGAATTAATTTACACTCCCACCAATAGAGTAAAAGTGTTCCTATTTCTCCACATCCTCTCCAGCATCGGCTGTCTCCAGATTTTTTAGTGATTGCCATTCTAGCTGGCTTTGTGGTTTTTATTTTACTTCTCTAATGATCAGTGATGATGAACATTTTTTCATATGTTTGTTGGCTGCATAAATGTCTTCTTTTGAAAAGTGTTCATATCCTTTGCCCACTTTTTGATGGGGTTGTTTTTTTCTTGTATATTTGTTTTAGTTCTTTGTAGATTCTGGATATTAGCCCTTTTGTCAGATGGGTAGCTTGCAAAAATTTTTTCCCATTCTGTTGGTTGCTGGTTCACTCTAATGAGTGTTTCTTTTGCTGTGCAGAAACTCTGAAGTTTAATTATATCCCATTTGTCTATTTTGGCTTTTGTTGCCACTGCTTTTGGTGTTTTAGTCATGACGTCCTTGCCTATGCCTAAGTCCTGAATGGTGTTGCCTAGGTTTTCTTCTAGGGTTTTTATGTTGTTAGGTCTTATGTTTAAATCTTTCATCCATCTTGAGTTAACTTTTGTATAAGGTGTAAGGAAGGGGTCCAGTTTCTGTTTTCTGCACATGGCTAGCCAGTTTTCCTGACACCATTCATTAAATAGGGAATCCTTTCCCCATTGCTTGTTTTTGTCTGGTTTGTCAAAGGTCAGACGGTTGTAGATGTGTGGTGTTACTTCTGAGGCCTCTGTTCTGTTCCATTTCTCCTTAAGGAAGTACTAAACATGGAAAGAAACAACCAGTACCAGTCACTGCAAAAATGTACGAAACGGTAAAGACTGTTGACCCAATGAAGAGACTGCATCAACTGACGGGCAAAAATACCAGCTAGTATCAAAATCGCAGGATCAAATTCACACATAACAATATTAATCTTAAATATAAATGGGCTAAATGCCCTAGTCAAAAGACACAGACTGGCAAATTGGATAAGAATCAAGACCCACCAGTGTGCTGTATTCAGGAGATCCATCTCATGTGCAAAGACATATATAAACTCAAAGGGATGGTGGAAGATTTACCAAGCAAATGGAGAGCAAAACAAAAAAGCAGGGGTTGCAATCCTTGTCTCTGATAAAACAGACTGTAAATAAAGAACAAACGAGATAAAGAAGGGCATTTCATAATGGTAAAGGGATCAATGCAAGAAAAAGAGCAAACGATCCTAAATATATACGCACCCAATACAGGAGCACCCAGATAAATAAAGCAAGTGCTTAATGACCTACAAAGGAACTTAGACTCCCACACAATAATAGTGGGAGACTTTAATACTCCACTGTCAATATTAGACAGATCAACAAGACAGAAAATTAACAAGCAAATCCAGGACTTGAACTCAGATTTGAACCAAGCATACCTAATAGACATCAACAGAACTCTCCACCCCAAATCCACAGAATATACATTCTTCTCAACACCACATCACACTTACTCTAAAATTGATCACGTAATTGGAAGTAAATCATATCTCAGCAAATGCAAAAGAATGGAAATCAACAACCAGTCTCTCAGACCACAGTGCAATCAAATTAGAACTCAGGATTAAGAAACTCACTCAATAGTTTTCATATATGTAAGCAAGTATGTGTGTGTCGGGGGGAGGATGTGGGATAATATAGGAGAAGGGACAGTGATCATTTCCAACTGCTTGAAGATTGCCATGCTTGGGCCAGGAACTCAGCCCAGGGTTGGAGAATGTTGAGATACATAGGGCCCATCCTGATTGATTTTAGTCTGCAAGGGTCACTTTGAGAATTAATTAACCCAATAATGGTAGAACAACTCTGAAGTTCCAGGAGAAAGAAGGCTAAAAAGCAAAACTATTTTATTTGTGTTATAAATTTCTGAATTTTTCGAAAAATTTGAACTTTCCCAGGCAACTCTGCCATAATTTCAACCAAGGAGTCCTGACCAATCTAGAAATGAAGAGATTTATAAGCTACTGAATCTAAAATATGGAAGCAGCTAAGCTGAGCTGACTGGGAAAAGTGAGCATCCTTCAATCTCTGACTGTGAGGGTGACTGTCATTGACATGTAGAGAGTAGCTATAAACCATCACTTCTTGTTTTTTAGTTCTCAGACTATTGATCCATTCACCTAAATTTAAAGCCCCATTGAACAGGGGCTTTGATTATACAATTAATTATTCTCCAGTGGCTCTGAGAATATGAGATGCATGGTAGCCATACAAAAAATATTGCGTTAATAATTTCTCATACTGGGGCCAAAAACCTTGTGACCCTAGTAGCAAAGTATTAGGGTGTTCAAGTGTGTTATTCTTTTAGAATTTTAGAAATGCAACTTAAGATATTTTTAATGAGATTTAAGAGATACTAATTTCTGTCTTTCAAGAGATATACTAATTTCCATCTAAGCAGGCCCACCAGAAGGAAAAATAGGACAAGGATTTAAGTTTGCAAAGCAAAGCATTTTATTTCTAGAGCAAGATTTGAAATCCATGGAAGTTAGGAGACAACACAGTTTTTTAGTTCTTTGTCACACTTTAAAGAAATTGTAGCAGTTAGGAAATAGTGGAATCTTTGCAAACAAAATGTGAACATCTAGGAGAAGCCAAAGAGTTGGGAACATTTTTTAAGCATCTCTGACAACTCCTGTCTAGTTGGACTGAAGGAATGCTATATGTTATGGTAAATCACATTTCTCTGGAAATCAGCTTGAAGGGCAAGCTATAGAAGAAAGACCTTCATCATCCTCATTCAATACTTCAGCTGTTATTTCTCATCCAAGTCTAAACAAAGGTCATTAAACAGTCACAGGGAAAGGCAGAGCTGCCAGGAATGATGCAGAGATGGCCTATCTTTCTCTTTCTTCAGCAGACCAAAAGCTTAAATGGGCATGAATCCACAAGATTTTTTTGTTTTAGTAATTAGCAAATAGAGTCTCAAATTCAGATTGACTTGAAGCAAGGAGAGGTTTTAAAGTAATTAAATTTTCCAAGAACAGGAACCCTAGCCCTAGGAACAGAGATTACTTAACTTGTAATGCATTCCTCAGGCCTAAGTATCCACATCTATAAAGAATGATTTGGACTTGCAAAGGTAATACAGCTACTTAGGAAGACTCTCTCCATATCCCTCTTAGAAGCAGCCAAGAAAGTTACAAGACTAGAGTAATCCTTCCAGGGAGCAGAACTCAAGGTGGTGATTGGCTTTTAAAGGACATTTCCAAGGTGGGTGTGTTGGCTCAGGCCTGTGATCCTAGCACTTTGGAAGGTCAAAGCAGGTGGATGGCTTGAGTCCAGAGGTTTGAGACCAGCCTGGTGAACATGGCGAAACCCTGTCTCTACAAAAAATACAAAAATTAGCTGGCTGTGGCGGCACACATTTGTAGTCCTTGCTACTTGAGGCTGAGGCTGGAGAATCGCTTGATCCTGAGAGGTTGAGGCTGCAGCGAGCTGAGATTGTGCCACTATACTCCCGTCATGGCAGTAGAATGAGATCTTGTCTCAAAAAAACAAAAAAAACAAAAACAAAAACAAAACCGCCAACAAAGACTCTTCCTCTACTTCCAAGGAAGCAAGTCAAGGACATTTTATACTGCCTGCTCCTAACAAGGAGGTGGGACGATAGGGTAAGTGTACTTATCTTAAGCCTCCCTTCCTGTGTCCCTTAGCTGAAGGTCACTACTCATTTCAAGCCAAATGGCTTTATGGGACTCTCTGTACTTTTGTAACTGCTGCTGGCCTAGGGGCAATAGCTTAGCTACTATAATATGGGGGTTCACTCAGGGTGGTGGCAAAAACATTAAAGGAAAAATATTAGAGATAGCTTTAGGGAATAGTCACAAACATTTTTGGAAGACCAAAAGTTTGCATAGCTTGTAATGATTAAATGGGTCTAAGGTTATAGCTCTTACTCTAGGGTATTAGGACAGTAGAGTAAATACTAGAAATTTTAAAAAAGTTTCTCTGAATAAGTCTGTTTACCCCTACCTCCATTAGCAAAATCTTTGGTCATCTGCTTGTGCTTAACTCCCTTCTCCTCAGGGGATCAAACCTCTAATGGTGTTTATCCAAAGACGCTTGTCCTTTGATACACTAAATAAAAGCCTAGAGTAAGGGCTGCTTGAGGCTGGCTGCCATTAACTTCTTCGAGTGAGTGGTCTGGGCACCCCAGCTCACACTTCCACTGTATTCTGGGTTCGAGTGTATGTTATTCATCTGTCGCTGAGTCAGAGTCTGCAGGACAGACCCCACAGGTGGTGACCCCGACACTACAAAACCCCAGGTTCTTTAATTATAATTCAGAATTCCTCTACATCTACACTAAATTTCCTTCTTGAAATCTACTCTCTGCAGAAAAGTGAATTTTCTCCTCCCCGACCAAATAAGGCCTCCAAGTATAAGCTTCCGTAGCTTCCATAAATTCTTGATTAATTTTTAGCATTAATTAAATGATTAGTTTGAATTCTCCCTTCCTCCCACAGAATGTAAGTTTCACTAGAGCAGAGAAAGTGCATCAGTGTTGTTTGTTCTCAGCTGTTTGCTCAAGGTTTAAATAAAAATTTAAACATAGAAACAAAAATTTTTCTTTTTAGTTGTGCTTTCTATTTTTTTCTTATGATCCTGATGGATAGAGCGGTGAAATTCATCATCTAACTGAAGATTGCAGTATTTTGGAACTTGGCATAAAAGCCTGACTCAACTACACTGAAGGGGATTGTGCATCTCACAGAAAGCTTGAACTTGAAGAGCAATGACCTCCAGACACTACTTGAAAATGTTTAATAGACATGATTTTATGTAATTTCCCATTGGTGAGGACGTGGGTGTTTTTGATGGCATGTAGATTATGACTGGCAGGGGTATTTTGGAATATAAGCATGTCTTTGAGTATGCGGTGGGTAATTGAAGAGTAGATTGTAGTGAGCATCCACTGGGGTTCTGTTTTATGCCAATAATTTTTTTTTTAAATTTTCTATTTATGAAATAAACTGCATTAGGATATTTACCAATTCAGCAGAATTATGTCATTATAAAAAAAGGAGTATAATAGAACATAAATTGTCTTGCCTGGGCATGAAATCCAAAATAATATGAGTATTCACAATTTTGACAAAGCAATCACCTTAAGAAGAGGCAAACAAGCAGGGAAGTAATACAGATATAGTCAGATTTAGTAGAACACTGATATTTGTGATATTTATGACATGATCATGGTTCTTTTTGTCATAATATGATATTTTATATGGCTATTTACTTAACTATATGCACATGAACTACTGACATTTTTCACATTTTATCATCCATATTTGGCCTCCTCAATAACAGAAATGTTATAGTTAAAAAGAAAATTATTATATGGCCAGGCACAGTGGCTCACACCTGTAATCTCAGCACTTTGGGAGACGGAGGCAGGTGGATCACCTGAGGCCAAGAGTTTGAGACCAGCCTGACTAACATGGTGAAATCCCGTCTCTACTGAAAATACAAAAAATTAGCTGGGTGTGGTGGCAGGCACCTGTAATCTCAGCTACTTGGGAGGCTGAGGCAGGAGAATCACTTGAACCCAGGAGGCAGAGGTTGCCATGAGCTGAGGTTGCACCATTGCACTCCAGCCTAGGCTACAAGAGCAAAACTCCATCTCAAAAAAAAAAAAAAAAGAAATAAAGAAAGAAAAAATAAAAGTATTATCTGTTCTCCTTAGATAACCCTATTTTTAATCTGGTAATACAGTATCCTTTTTGAGAAGATTTCAGCTAGTTGAAGGTTAATTGGTTAACATGACATATTATGCTTAAAAATCCCTAAACGAGTTGTTTTAAAACCTGTCTTTCCCTTTAATAGCCAGAGTTTCTTTGGGCATCATTACTTTCTGAATGATACTTAAGAATGCCAGGAAAACAATAAGAGACATTTCTTGCCACTGAGCCCTACCTTTGCCTGGAACTAGTGAGCATCCTACATAAGGTGGCAAAATTGTTCTGATATTAGTTTGTAGTAACCTTTTCCTGAATTAGGAGTGGAAAGGAAGACAGTATATGTAAAACTTTCTATGGGTTCACAAAAATTAAGTGTTACCTTGTTGTCAGCTCCCAGACTTAGATAAAATGATGATTATTATTTTTTGTGAGATGGAGTTTCACTCTTGTTGCCCAGGCTGGAGTGCAATGGCATGATCTCGACTTAACGCAAACTTCGCCTCCCAGGTTCAATCTATTCTCGTGCTTCAGCTTCCCTGAGTAGCTGGGATGACAGGCATGCACCACCACGCCCAGATAATTTTGTAATTTTAGTAGAGTTAGTGTTTCTCCATTTTGGTCAGGCTGGTCTTGAACTCTCAACCTTAGGTGATTCGCCTGCCTTGGCTTCCCAAAGTGCTGAGATTGCAGGCATGAGCCACCGTACCAGGCCAATAAAATGAGTTTGAACATATAGTTGCTATATTATTTACAGTGATGGAGGGGAATTTCTGCCTTCAGAAGGCTATTAATACTGGCACTGTGTCCTTAGTAGATTTGGCACTAAAAAAACTCACTCATGTGGCAGCACAAGATTGCACAATAATAAATGTTGGAGATGTTGGAAAGGTACAGGTACACAATGGAACACTACACAGTCAATCAAAATGAGGCTGTAGAATTGAATTTATTGACAAAGAAAGATGTTTATAGTATATCATTACGTGTACAAAAAGAGTAAACTATATGCTGAAGCATAGTTTGGGCAGCAAGTAAAATAACATCTAATTGAAAATGAATTAAAGAAATATATTTATTTTTATAATTATAATAATTACATTTATTAATCTAATTGTTCTAGTGCAGAGGTAAAATAGGCTTCAGGGTAGACTGATGCAGTGACTCAACAATATTATTTAAAAACAATGTTCTTTCTGTCTCTCTGCTCTGTAATCTAAAATATCTGCTTTATCTCACAGCTGGTTCTTCAAATAATTGTAAAATAGATTCCAGCTACAACTGGATATAACTACTTGCTTTCTTATTCATATGCTGCAGGAGAGAATGGTTGCTATTGCTTTCTGTAAAGACCAAAAAGGAAATTTTTAGAAGTCTGTAGCCATCATCTCCTCATTTATTATTGGCTAGAACTGATGATTTCTAAACTGAGAGCTGGCAGAAAAAATGTGATCATCTTTAAACCAGTCAGGCTCACCCATTGAGTTAAAGGCAATTTCCAAATCAGAGTGCTGCCATTTCACAGATAGAGTAGAATGCATTTGGGGACTTGGAGACAGTTAAAAAAATCTCTAATCTCTATGGATACTCTAGAAAATTAATACTGTCATAGGGTAGTATCCGGACAATGAATTACATTTCTTTTAAATTTTCTTTCTTTCACTCACATGTATACAATATTCTTCTGTAAATAAGTATACATTG
>PVKP010029773.1:0-28635 GCA_004027715.1 Plecturocebus donacophilus | reverse complement strand
TTCTCTGTCTGTCTCTCTTTCTCTCTTTGTTTCTTCAGTTTTCACTACATCGCCTGGGTTGATATCAAACTCCTGGCCTCAAGCAATTCTCCCACTTAGTCTCCCAAGTAGCTGGGATTACAGGCGTGCACCATCTCACTCCACCGCACTGCCTGAAAGTGCCAGGCTTCTAGCTGTGGCTTGGTCTTTCTGGTGATCAGCCCCCATCCAGCAGCCCACCAAGAGTTGCCTCATCAGAAATAAAGACACTCCTATAACCCAGGAAACTGCAAGAGATTTAGGAGCAGCTCTGTGTCAGGAGCTGGGGTAAAGAGCAAATGTTTGAGTCAAAGATGTACCTGGCACCCCTGTCCCTCAGGAAATAACAAGGGTTTTAGGAATTCTGGGCCAGGAACTGGGACAGAGACTAAACAGTGTATATATTTTTACTATATCACAGTATCAGAACTTTACGCCCTTGCCCTTGTCTTTTCTAAACACACGTCCTGCCGTGTGTCACTGCCACAGTTTTTTCCTCTCAGGATTGGGCCACTACTCTGCTTAAGCCAGCTTGTTAGTACGTGTGAACTGCCACGCCCTGTGCATGGGTGAGGAGTTAATGACGGCATCTCTCTTCTGGAAGCTGTGTCTAATTAGCCACTGCATCAGAGTCAGCTGATGAAGTCACTGAGCTCATTGCTCAGTTTGCACCGAGCCTCATATGCACTGTGTGGGAGACCAGAGTAAGGATTGAGGAGCCCCCCACCCCTGCTTCACTTCCTTGGGCCCAAGGTGGGACAGTGTGACTGACAGCTCCCAAAACGTAAATATGTCCTACGTACAGCAGAGGAGCATGTTATCAGAAAGAATCTTCCAGTGAACACTAAAAGTGATCTGATCTACTACTCCATATGTTACCTGAACATTTTAACTTAAACATTTTGCTGAAAACCTATTATGTGCAAAACACTGTACTGGGCCCTAAAGATAAATAAAGGAAAGAAGGGAAGGAGGAAGCAGGGACGACTGGAAAGAAGGATAGACATCACCCCTGCCTCAGGAAGCTCAATCCAAAAGGAAGAGAGAGACGTGAGTGCTTGACATTAGTGCTTGAAGAGATTCTCGTCTACAGCATCCTCATCCTCCTCCCCATCACAGCAACCCTGTGAAAGCTCCTTTCCTAGTTCCTCAATTTTCTAAATGACTGTCAGCCTATCGGCAACATCCTGTGCATTGGGGTTTAAAGCTGAGAAATGACCCAGTCATTTTCTCCAAAAGTTTTTGTCACTTTATGCTTCTTTCCTCCTTGATATTCAGGAGACACTTTTATTCACTGTATATGTATCCATTTCATCCTCACTGGGTAGTGTGGTAAGATGGGAAGAAGCTAGTTTTTAGTGTCCATAACCCTTAGGATTGAATTTTGGCTTCTCTATTTACGAGCAGAGTGATCTGGGACAGGTTTCTTAATCTCACAGAATGGAGTGCTGTTTTATCTTCCAGTGAAAAGGGGAGATATGTTAATACCTGTTATGCCAGGTTTTTATAAAGATCACAACAATAATGACAAGATTAGAAGAGCACAAATAGCAGGTACTCTCATCTTTTGTTCTCTCTTTGAGAGATGGGTTGTACATGTTGAATTCAATGGGAGTGCATTGTGGAAGTGCAGCGTCCTTGACATTCCATTTAGAGTTGAGGGGAGACAAGGTGAGCTCCTATAGGGCACTGCTGTTTTCTGTATGTTCTACTGCTTGTTATTGAATAAAGTAATAGGTCATTAAGCCATAATGGCTGTAGCTGGGGATGGCACAGGCTCCTGAGTACTATTAGTTTAGGATTCAGATCTCTGAAACACAACTACTCAATGCCTGGGAAAAGATATTTGTAACATAATATCAACAACTAGTATCCGGAATATAAAACTAACCACTTTAGATAAATAAGGAAAAGACAGGTAAGCCCAGAGAAGGGCAGGAAATGAGTGAGAGATTCACAGATGAGAAGTCCCAAAGAGTTAATAAACACAGGAAAAGATGTTCCACCTCACTAGTAAGCAAGGCGGTACAAATTAAAACAATGTGAAGCACTATTTTGTACTGGTCGGAGTGGCAGAAATTTAAGTTTGGTAACACTAAGTGCTGGTAAGGATGTGGGACATGGATATGTATACATTCTTGGGAGGAATGGGAAAGGGAGAGCGATTTTGTGAAGTTGGAGATGCATCTGCCCTTGGACCCAGCAATTCCTTTTCTTGGCACATGCCCATTGGAAACTCCTACGTGTCTAAGAAGAGATACACAGGGACATTCAAGGATGATTGCTTCAGCTTAGGTTGTAATAGGGGAAAGTTGGAAATAGTGCATGTGATCATCCGTAGAGGAATGGATAAGCTGGCATCATCATTTAAAGGAATCTAGGTAGAAGTTAGATGAATGCCTTTTATTGAGATTTACTTCATGGGTAAATCTTAAATGTAATTTTGAGTGAAAAAAAGCAAGTTTTAGAAGATTATGTAGAATATGGTGCCTTTTGTTTGAATAAAAGCACAAATTATAGTTTGTTATGATTATATAAGGAAGTAGTAATTTGCAAGGAAATATGCATGCCAGCTTCGGGATGATGGTTAGTACTAAGGAAGAGAGAGAGGAGGAGCTGAATAGTATGTAGGAGTCACTTTAGCTTTATTTTGTTTCTCAAATTAAAGGGCTGAACCCAATATAGCAAAATGTGAAGACATGAAAGCTAGGTAGTGGAAACACAGGTGTCATTATTTTTTTAATGATGCTTGCAATATTTCATGCATAAAATAAAGCCTCCCTATCTTTGCAGTTCCCCTCTTTGTCCAGGGATGTGCTAGACCTATGGCTTAGCATGGCTGTTTGTCTTTGCAATGAAGCTCTAGAGAAGGAAGAAAGAAATCCAGGGCTAAGCAATGTCCCAGGTGCTGAGTGGTCTCTGCTGCTGCTGTCCAGCAGCCACTCCCGGGTCTCCTCTCCTTCCCATGGTCTGTGAGGGCTGTGTGGGCTCCAGCTGCTGACCTTCTCACCACTAAGGCCACAAGGTGCCAGTGTAACTTCTGAGAGAAGCTGAGTCATGTGGTCCTTACAAATGCGGTTATTTTCAAATAGTGTTAACTTGAGTTTCGGTTTATGATAGGCTCACACCTTCCTATGTCTTGATCCAGAGCCTCCAGATGAGTTGATTCCAGGCTAGAGTGGAATCTCCTTTGTCAGGTGATATGTAATGTGATCTGTCAGTAATGTGTGTGGTTTTATTTGCTTCTGTTTCTTTTAGCTCACAGATGTGTACAGTGCATCGCCCTCTCTGAGTCGTTATTTTACTTCAGTAGAAATAGTGGACTTCAGGTAAGAGTGTGGAACATTACATTTTGATCTCTTTCTTTGGAAAGAGTTCCCCCCACCCCACCCTTCATCATTTACCTAGCAGGGCTTCCCAGAGCCTCAGAGCATGAAGGGAACCAGTAATAGAATCATAGAGCATCAGTGCTGGGAAGGTCTTTTACACTAACAGGCTCAACTCCCTTATTTTACAAATGAGAAAAAGGAAGCCCAGATTAATGGTATGATTCAACCAGGGTCACAGAGTCCCAGATAAATTATTTCTGTTTAACAGTGAGTGCTCAAATAAGCTAGGGGTAGAAGTAGAAATAGGTCTCAGGTCATGCTGTGATGTAAGTGATATAATCTATGTATAGGCATTTGCCTATTACAAGAATGTATTACTACTTTATTATTAAAGACATAAAGAGGAGCAAGTTGTGGTGGCTCATGCCTGTAATCCCAGCACTTTGGGAGGCCGAGGCGGGTGGATCACTTGAGGTCAGGAGTTCAAGACCAGCCTGGCCAACATGGTGAAACCCTGTCTCTACTAAAAATACAAAAATTAGGCATGTTGGCCGGCCCCTGTAATCCCAGCTACTCGGGAGGCGAAGGCAGGAGAATCTCTTGAACTCGGCAGGGGAGGTTACAGTGAGCTGAGATTGCGCCACTGCACTCCAGCCTGAGCGACAGAACGAAGATATAAAGAGGTATGCACAGGAAAAGTCTACCTTCTGCCTCCTTTATTCTCCAGTGCCACCACCAATAACTGATACTGTTCCCTTCCATGGAGTTAATAGTCGTCAAGAGTTGAGTGTGATTGCTTCTGTTTGTGTATCTACTATAGGCACTGCAGATGCCACACACCCATATGCATTTTCTATTTTTGAAATTTTCCCCTCATCTTTAATGTTCTTGAGATGTAAGCATCAGGGTGTATGTGTGTGGAGTTGGTTTATTATCCTTTTACATCACTGGGACTATTGGAGATGACTTAAATTTTATATCAAAGCTTTATTCCATTATTCCTGAGATGGCTCTGGAATATGATCATAATTGAGATTCCTTTTTCAAACCTTAAGTTCTCCAAACCCTAATAATATTAGCAGACCTGAGAAGGGAGGAATGTAAAGCAGGTGGCAGGTAGCACCATGGTATGGGGCTAAACAGACCTGAAGTCTACAGATACATACTGTGCAGGCTGCCTTTGATCTCCTTCTTTAAAGACCCCCAAAGGGCTGGGTGCAGTGGCTCACGTCTGTAATCCCAGCACTTTGGGAGGCTGAGGTGGGTGGATCACGAGGTCAGGAGATCGAGACCATCCTGGCCAGCATTGTGGAACCCTGTCTCTACTAAAAATACAAAAATTAGCCAGGTGTGGTGGCACATGCCTGTAATCCCAGCTACTCAGGAGGCTGAGGGAGGAGAATCGCTTGAACCCAGGAGGTGAAGGTTGCAATCAATCGAGGTCATGCCACTGTACTCCAGCCTGGTGACACAGTGAGACTCCTTCTCAAAAAAAGACCTCCAGTGTACATGGTACTTATGGTGACATCTCTGCATTTTATTTCAAGAAGTCCAGGCAGAGGTTCTAAAGTATTGAATTGAGGAAGGAAAGCCACTGCTTCCCAAAGGACACTGCTGCACATGGGTGGGAGGTGGCTAAATCCCCGACACGTGCATTTGTGTCTACAGGGCCATTGCGACCTCAGCCCTAGACTGGCCCAACAGGAACCTGGAAAAATGCCCTTTGGTTTATTGGCTGCTAGACTCATTCCAGTGGTAGGCAGCTGGGGGAAAGGCCCTGAAAATTGCTCTTTTCTCAAAATTCAGCCTTATGTAAATTTACCCTGTGACCTGCCATGGGGAATTAGGATGGGCTAGCCAGGTCAGGCTAGGTGACCTTTTTTATCCCATTCAGCTTGTGACCTGGTCTTCTGAAAGTCAGCCTCTGGCCGTCTTTATTAGCCAGCTGAAGCCCTTGCCCCTGGGAATGAGGGTGGCTGGCTGTCTAGGTGTTGATCATCGTTAGCGATAATTAGAGGGCAGAGCTCAGGGAACAAGTTAAGGCACCTGCAAACTAGGGTAGCTGGACTGCAGTTTGGAAGTGCATTTTTCAGCCTTCCTGTAGTGGCATCCTTGAAACTGTGAGTTTCTTCAGAGTCCTGACCCTCCATTATTCATTTAATCTGCAGGATCTGGCACATTTCCCAGCCGTAGTAGAATTTATAAATAATTGTCAGCCACCTTGTAAGATCCAAGAGTATCGGCCTATGTCACCTCTGGCCAGAAGAGGGAGCTCTTTGCCTATCCTTAACAGGGCCATGGCCTGATTCACACTAATGGGACTGGTATGTCTGCAAAACTTCCCCAAGGTCATAGTCTCAGATGTGGCCTCCTGCTAATTATTTTATTGCTGGTTCTTAATCCGGCCCATCTTGAGCCAAAGTGATAAGATAACTATGAATAAACTAAATGTTGAAGTAGCATTTAAAGAGTAGCTTTGGACACTAATTAATGGAGGGTAGCTCTTGACTACTTTAATTTTAGAAATGGGAAAAAAATGTTCTAGGAAGATGAAACTCCCCTTTCTTTATGTCCCATTACTGAGAGTTACAGGGCTTGGTTTTCTTGTCCTAGGGGCCTCTGGAAATGGGACAGAAAAGTTTCTCACTTTGGGGACAAAGCAGGGAAGTATGATTTGTTGCTGATACACAGGGTGGTCTCTGTCGATGTTTAGAAGTTCTGGACCCAGCCAATGATAGGAAACTTTGGCTGTGCCTTAAACATCTTCATAGGTCAAATAAAGAACTGGTTAAATTAAATATCCCTGATGCACCTTTGTGGGGGCAATGCTGAGAACACGGAGAAGGAGTGTGTGTGGAGAAAGGGGAGGCTTCCCTGGCTTGCCTTAAGGGATGGAGGCTGGGATTGGGACAGATGATGGGTCAAGCCTGGGGTCTTCTAAGGCATCTTGACCACAGATGGGCTTCACCTTTCCCTTTGATGGCCTCTGCCAGTGGATTCCTAGAGGGTGGGTACTAGGTGGAAGGAAGGGGGTTAGGATCACCTCAGCTTTTTGTGATGAACCTATGTCGTTCCAGGACAGAACAGCCTTTGCTATTTTGTACTGGAAGAACATACAAAACTTTCAAAAAAAAAGTGATTGCTTAAACTCATTTTTTGAGTTGCTGCATGATGCTATTTATGTTTTAATGTCTCTGATTTGCCTTTCAGTGGTGAAAATGCCACAGTAACCTACCACCTGCAATTTGGGGTTCCATCAGATGATGAAGATTTTATGAAGTATATGATGAGTGAGGAGTTGGTGCTGGGCATTTTGCTACAAGATTTCCATGATCAGAACATACCTGGTTGTGAGAATCTGGGGCTTGATCCAGCATCCCTCTTGCTCTATGGTAAGTAGAGCAAGTAAAGAAGTCAGAGTTGCGACAATAAACAGGTGAACCAGATTGGGGTCAGATGGATGTGGTTTGATTTGGCAACATTGGTGACTTGGTATTGTGTCAGACTATTCATTTATTTACTCATCCACTCAGCCCCATAACTCTTTCTGTCTCATAACTCAGGCAGAGAGTTATGGTGATGCCGTGAGGTGATGTTCCACTCTCTGTGGAGGCTACACATTCCATGCCCTCCAGAATTAGACAGTGTAGTTGGGGAAAACTCTTGGAAAAGATAATTTAACTATAAAGATGAACACTGCTACATGTTTACTCATGCAGTTCACTCACATTCTAAGCCCTGTATCCTGCTTTACAACAGGATTAGCAATCTTCCTGGAGACACTGTGGTTTCACAAGAGAAGTAAGAATTGAAGAATCTGAAATAAAGGATATAGCTAAATTGCTGAAAGAGTATCTCAATGTGGGGAACCTATTTCTTTTTCTGTTGAAGGCCACTGAGACCATTAAGAAATTAATTGAGGGGTATACAAGGACAAGTTTATTCCTTTCCTTAGAAAATTATGACAAATTTACTCATCAACTTTTAAAACAAAGAACAGAACAAGGAAATAGACATGCTGTTTAATAAATGTAACAAACACCCCATTTGTCAGACTCTGAGAACTTTTAACACTCGGGACAGAACCTGGCAGAAAGGAAGGTTGGAAGGCCAAATGGCTTCAAGGCTTCCCAACGTCCTTTCATTGCTTTGCAGTGGAGCTCTGGCCTTTGCTGGGGATCCCACTTTCTGATACCTCGCTTGGAGACATGCCTACTCTTGTTTAGCCCGTAATGCCAACGATCTTGGATATTTTATGTTCTCACCCACAGTCCATCAGAATCACTATCTCTGCATTCGTAGGTAGTCAGTAAATACTAGTTGAATGAGTGAGAAAGGCAAATTAGAAGTTGGCAGCAGGTGCAGTAACGGTCTAGAATCAAAAGCATGAAACAGAGGGTTAAAAGCACACGTGTTAGTGCATAGTACAAGACAAGGTGTTTAATATGATGACACTGTTTCTGGAGGATGAGAGGCAAGAGTAATGTTGGCCTAAGAAGGCAGAAAGTTATGTAAAGCAGTTCTTAAGAATGCAGTTCAGAAGGCCAAATTTTAGCTCACTGTAAGAGTCTCATAAATGGCGAGCTTCCTCACAGAGCATCCTCAATAAAATGTGTCTGTGGGTCAGGCAGACAGTATGCGTGTGTGGAGTGAAGAGGTTGTGCCCCAATTACTGGAATTTAAAAAAAGAAGGCCAGGCGTGGTGGCTCACGCCTGTAATCCCAGCACTTTGGGAGGCCAAGGCAGGTGGATCGCCTGAGGTCAGGAGTTCGATGCACGCCTGGCCAACATGGCAAAACCCCATCTCTACTAAAAATATGAAAATTAGCCAGGCATGGTGACAGGCACTTGTAATCCCAGCTACTCGGGAGGCTGAGGCAGGAGAATTGCTTGAACCTTGGAGGTGGAGGATGCAGTGACCTGAGATCGCATCACTGCACTCCAGCCTGGGCCACAAGAGCAAAACTCCGTCTCAAAAGAAAACAACAACAACTGCCCCCCTCTCTCCATAACAAATCTTCAGCCTCCAACTGTGTAAAGAGGCCTGTGATGCCTGTGAGGGCTGCTGCTGTGGTGTGGTTGGTCATGATTTTCTTAGGCCTCTTCCAAAAACTGTTACTGGCTCTTTCCAAATGGAGGCCAGGGTGGTGGGCAGAGGTCTGAGGAAAGGTTTAAGAGGATTCTGAGGCTGCAAGGTTCATACAGCACAGGGTAGGCTGCTTGTGAGGCCTGAGCAGAGCTCCGAGAAGACCCTGAGCTTGTCAGAGAGACTCAGGTGTTTCCCCAGGGCTCAGTGCTGGGAAGGCAGCTGCAAGTGGAACAAAGTGTCTGCTCTTTTGGAAATTGCACTCTTCTCTCAGGCGTTTCATCTGAGTGGACTTGCTCAGAAAATGTGGGGTTTTCTGTGACCCCATGTTCCACTTTCCAGAGCATGAATGTGCAATATTTGAGCCATTTTATGATTTCAAAATGTGAGTGTCACTGCCCTCTCAAAGGGAAGGGTGCACAGAGAAAGAATTGGGAAGTGAGGAAAGAAGAGAGACTCATCACAGTCAGGCAGCCAGATGGGGGATGAGCTCAGAGGCAAACTCGAGAGAGAGAGAAAGATGTGTCAGGGAGAGGCCCAGGGCCCTGGGAGGGACCAAGAGGGACCAAGTGAGTTCTTACACCAGTTTCCACGTGCACATGAGCTGTGTGCTTGGGGGATTCCCCCACCGCCCTGTGATTAGCTGGGCAACTAGAGTCCCACAATGTAATGTTCTTAGTCTTCAAAGAGCAAAGATGCTTACAATTGTTTGGTTTGTGTGCCCCTTAGAGAATTAGAAGAGTGCTGTGTGCCTCTCCCCAGGGAAAAAGAAAAGGTGCATACCTCTCCCCACAAGACAAAATTGTACAGACAATTTCAGGGATTCTGAGTATTTCCCTGGAGCCAGCCTATGGTCCATTTGGGGTTTGCGTATGTGCACTTTAGAAGCTGAATCTGAAATTAGATTGTAATTTTCCTAAGAGGTTTTGTGTGTGTATGCTTCTCATTCTCTAATTTGGAACTGTGGTGATTATTTTGACCTGACTGCATGCAATTTTGATGCCTTATAAAAATAAAAACTTTCCTTGAAATATAATGATGAAAATTTTCAGGTCCACCGTCCCTCACCCTTCCCTATCTTTGATCTTCTTTACCTTGTAGATGAGTGGGGCCCCAGGCTAAGATGAGGAAGTCTGTTTTAAAAATGTCAAAGAATAGGTCAGCATGATGGGTTATTTTGGACACAGAGGAGGGACTTGGCACTGTTCTCATATGGGAAGGAGCTAGTAGACTGAGTAGGGAAAAAGGGCAAAACCAGGATTTTTGTGAGAGAAAGAGGGAAAAGCCCCAGGTAGGGGAATGGTGAATCTTGTCAGTCCTGTCAGTGGTGGTGAGGCTGGACTCCTGCTGTGTAGACCCTGGCAGGCTCCATCTGTGTGTGTCTGCTGAGGGACTTGCATCTGTCTGCACCTGCATCCTCCCCAAAGGGCTCACAATGTTTCTCTTTTCAGGATTTCTCACAATATAATATACACATTTCAAAAACTAAAACTTTATGGTTAGATTATGAAAAAAGACTGGACGTTAAAATGTCTTCGGCACCCAAAAACCACATCATCAAAATTGTATTTCTCATGCATCCTACCCAGACAAATAAGCAACAAACAAGAAATGTGATTTGCTTTTTGAAATGTATTCAGAGGGGTATGTGTGTATGTGGACTGAACAGTAAACTTCCTCTGTTAGGAATTTATAAACGTTGCAATTTTATCCAAGATTTTTTACTCAAATCCAATGAAATGAAATAAAAACATAAGTGTTTAATGATGGTTTTAAACATCAGTAACTTTTGTTCATCTGTTTTATCTTTTTAGAATGAAGTGATGGAGGTCGGTCTGCGTCTGAAAGCAGTGATCCACTGAGTCCTAGAGATGAAGGGAATTCACTCTGTTTTACAGAAAAGATTCTGTGAATTAATTCAGAAGCACCAGCAACAACCAGGGAGGTGGAGACTCCTTTCTCTCCTGATTCTGCAGTCTGGCTCCCAGCCCAGTAAAACAGCTCCCGAGCACTGCTTCAGCTGGGTCTAGTCTTGACAAAGGCAGGAAGCCAGCTAGGGTAGGGGCGATAGGGTCAGCAGGTGTGTCCCACGGTGGGAGGTCACTGGTATTCTTTTTGTTCGTTTTTGTGTTTTGAGACAGGGTGTTGTTCTGTCCTTTAGGCTGGAGTGCAGTGGTGCTGCCATGGCTCACTGCTATTCTTGAAGCACACCACCCACCTGGGTTACTTTTTCTTTAGTGCGGAGGTGCACTGCCTTCTTTTAGGTGGGATCACATAAGCATGAGCTGTAGAGCAGGGAGAGGCAGGCAGCCAGGTCAGGAAGACAGCCAGTCATTCACGGAAATCACCCTTCTTCCCTCCACCGTTCTAACTGATCTACCTCTAAGCCAGTGTGTGAAGAAAAGGAAGGCACTTTAGAAGACCTCAGCAGTGTGGCTCTGTGTCTGCTTCCATGACCTGCACCTGAGTATCTTAGCCAAGCAGCCTTAGGCACACCACCAAGGTTACTTTGCGATCTGTATATATAGCTAGCTGCAGATGGGAGCTGTGTGTTTCTTCATTGTTTTGCGACTCCTCATTGTTCCTGTGATTCCTGAACACCCTTTTTGGAAACGTGAGTCCCTTTGAGTTTTCAGCATCCTACTATCACTTTGGATAGTCATTCCATTTGTATTTTTTATAAATTTCCATTAGAGAATCATTAAGGCTGTTGAACATCTGCTATGGATATTATGCATTGGCTTTTTGTTGCCCAGTGTTACAAACCTTCCTGTAGGCCTCAGCGTCTTCAGGCAATGATTTCGTATCCTGTTACAGATGGTGGTGATACAAGAAGAACCACTCTCCTTTGAAAATAAATTGTTGGAAGGTTTTGCCAGCTATTTGGGGGGTAGGAGGAATATTAGCGACTGTATTGGTTGTTTACAGATACAGAATTGCCTGTCCTGAGGGAACGGAGTATTTGTTTTGTTGGGAAAAGAAATTTACCAGGAGAAAGAGTTTTGTGCTGTATCTTGACAGATCTCTAGCCCCAGTCTCTCAGTTAAATCAGCTCTGGGTTAAAGTCAGTGTGAGGGGCAGCCGTGTGTGGGCACATGCTAGAGTATCTGCCTCGGACTAGATTTGACTCGAGTCTTTATGACCCAGGACTCTGGATAATGTGAATTTGCTTTCTTATTTAACTAGAAGATACATGTGCTATAGATCCTATTGTCTCATTTTAGGAATTGTTCCTTAAACTAGTGAAACTAGTGGATTTCTCTTCTTCCTCTTTATTTTTTACATGTCAAATGTGAACTTTAGTGTGTTTGTATTTTTTAGAAAATAATGAAAAATTTTAATGGAGAATGATTTAAAAACATTTACAATAAATTATTTTGGCATCTGTGTTGTTGCATTCTCATTGGCTCTGCTTTGGGCTGGGTTTTTTTTGTTGGTTTAGTTTTTGTTTTTTTGCAGTAAATGGTGTTGAACGTAATCTTTTCATTTCCCTGAGGGCAGCTTCCTCTTCTGGGTGAATAAGATCGAGCCAAGTTTGGCTGGGGCAGCCTGGGTTCTCATCTCTGTTCCAGCAAGAGCAGGGAAGAGGGTATCCCCTCCTCTTTCTCTGAGGCCCTCTCTGGCAGGACTTGTATCTGAAAGGGCTTGGGCTTGAAGGAATGGCCTGTTGATGTCTGGAGGCAGGATTTGGTTTTGTTTTTCCCTTCTTTTTTGGAAAGCACCAAGCTGCAAGTACCTTGTTTTGGGTTTTGACCATTTGCAAGTCATAGAGAGGACTTTCCGTAGGTTTGACTTTTCTGCCCAAATGGTATGAAAGGAATTAACCTTTGTGACTCACAAAGGGGTGCTTGAAAAAATGGCACTTGCAAATACACTGTTCTGCTGTAGGAGATAAAGCTACTGGTCACCACGCAATGCAATGATGAGCGTGATGCCTGGCACATAGTAAGCTTTCAATAATTGAAGGATTTGAGAAGGAAAACTGCTCTTCTCTGGACGTCTCTTAGATATGGATAGAAGGGTGACAGCCATAGCAGCAGAACCTGCTCCTGTTTCTCCTGCCAATGACAATTCCAGCCATGTGTCTCATTCTTTTTTGCCTTTCCATTTAATTTAGTTCTATAGATTTGAAAAAATGATGCCTTTTATAGAAGGCTCTAGGGGATACTAATGGAGAAGACAACAATGAAAACGAAGCTGTTAGTTTTACTAAGAAGTCAGGACCAGTACAGATGAAATAGGAAACAGCAGGAAAAAATACCCAGGGGTTAA
The DNA here is from genome assembly GCA_004027715.1 of Plecturocebus donacophilus. Lineage (NCBI taxonomy): Eukaryota > Metazoa > Chordata > Mammalia > Primates > Pitheciidae > Plecturocebus > Plecturocebus donacophilus. Next base: position 15,930 of record PVKP010029773.1, on the reverse strand, counting down.
AAACAAAGGCAGACTGGGCATGGTGGCTCATGCCTGTAATCCCAGCACTCTGGGAAGCTGAGGTGGGTAGATCACCTGAGGTTAGGAGTTCAAGACCTGCCTGACCAACATGGTGAAACCTCATCTCTACTGAATATTAGCCAGGCATGGTGGCAGGCACCTGTAATCCCAGCTACTTGAGAGACTGAGGCAGGAGAATTGCTTGAACCTGGGAGGCGGAGGTTGCAGTAAGCTGAGATAACACTATTGCACTCCAGCCTGGATGACAAGAGTGAAACTGTCTTAAACAAACAAAAACAAAGACAAACAATAGAGTTATGGGTGGTCAGAGAAAAGAGTGGTCAGTATAGTTTAATTGGAGGAGTTTTTTTTTTTTTTTGTAGGAAGTACAATTCAAGCTGAATCCCGAAGCACTGGTGGGATTTGAATAAGATTTGCTTTCCTTTATGCATGTTTGCGCCTTTTTAGGATGAGGAACATATTCTCTCCTTTCTCTTTTACATGTGAATTCTGGACGTGCACTCCTGCCTTATTCAGAGTCTGACCAATGCTAAGAAAAAATGGGGAAAATCTCTCAATGTCCTCCTTCTTCTTTCCCGTCACGCTCATTGCTTTAGAATAAGTTAATTCACACTATTGCTGCGTTGCTGGCAGCTTCATCCACAAACATCCTTGAATCTCTCCTTTGAATGAGACATCATAGACTCAGCATCAAAAGGCACCTCCCTCATCTCACAGTCGGGAAATCAAATCCTGCTGGGAGAGCTGGGAGGGCCAGCCCAGAGTTCTACAGCTTGCTGAGGGCAAAGCCCAGCCCACAGGTCAATGACACATGATGAATGGGCTCCAGCTAAGATCCCCAGGGTCATGCTCAGTTTAGGCTTGGTTGACATCTGGGAATCCCTAACGAGCACAGATGGTCAGGGGTCAGGGGTGAATGGAAAAGGAGGGCCCTCAGACTGCAGGAGACTTTCTGTGCTGATGGTGACCTCTCAAGGCTTCACCAAGTGCCTTGCAAAAGAGACTTCTGCAGGAAAGTAGGAAGAATTTACACTGGTACACTTAACATTTGGCAGAGCCAAGGTATGCTCAGACCAAGTGGCTTTCTGAACTTGAGGCTATAGGCTTGGAAAAGAACAGAGATAAATGGAAACAGAATCTACGTTTCCCTGGAGCCCTCATGGAATCCTGGAGGCTTCTCTTTCCTGTTCTGTCCATGCCCTTCCATCCCTGAAAATATCCAAAGCAACTATCATAGAAGTTTGTCCTAAAAAAAGTTAGCATTTCAACTTGTTGTCAACAGATTTTCCCGCCCTCTCTTTGCCCTCTTCCCATTTTTCTCTTCTGTTTTAAATAAGAATTTATTCACAGAATAAGAGATTATTTATAGACACTAGTATGTATGTAAAACGGAAACCACAAAGTCTGCAGTTGTGGCATAAATTGTGCCTCTCAATTTTGGCTATGTAGTTTTAGGACCAGCATGAGTGAGAGGGAGTTTTCTGGTTATATCTGTGGCTTGAGAGAGTAATTTAACTGCTAAGGCTGAGGTTCTTTATCAGGAATAGGGATTCTTTCACTGAGGGGTTGCATCCCTAACCCCCGCACACATCATATACAAATGTGTGTGTACGTAAATGTGCATTTTCTGCAAAGGGGGTGCACAGCTTTTAACAGAAATCCTAAAATGTAGGGGAAACAGGATCAGTGTTACATACAGACACAGTGGGTATTTTTGGACATGAAAATTTATTTACTGGAAATTTGAGACATCCTACACATTAAGTATATTACATTCATCAGATTTTTTTACTCATATTTTTTGTTCTTAATATTACTTTTCACTGAGAAATCATAATTGTATATCTTCTATTGGGTATCTTGAAGCACTCCCAAATGGCTCCCCCTCCTCCAAAATAATTCCCTTTCATAATCCCTCCTATAAATCCCTGTTATAATTTCATTATAAGAATAACTTTCTTTGGTTAAGCATTTTGATAACTGTTTGGGACAGATAATGCTTTCACAGGACAAGGTTCAAACAAATGTAACTTACCATGTCATACTAAGAGTATTTCAACCAATTTACTTCCACAATGGTCAAGTAGCCGTGTGAAAAATTCTAGCATCAACTCATTGATTGGGTATTTCTACCTTGCTGGAGGACTGCTGGGTGACCCTGAATAACCAGCTGTATCAGCATGTTTTTTCCCATACATCATAAAAGCTTTTTGTTTTTCTATTCTCTTTGATATCATTTATTAGGCATCTGTAATAGATGATTTGCCTACATTAGATGTAATCCTCCTGTTGATGAGTGAAGAAGCTGAGCCTCCACTAACATGTTCAAAGTCACAGATGGAGGAAGAGAATCAGGATTTGAATGACTGATGACCTGTCTCTGGGGTCCACACTCTTTCCTCTAAGCCATGTTACATCTTATACAATATCCACTGCCAGCATGATTACCTCCTTTTGAGGATCTGATCCTGGCCAAGGATCAGCTAGAGTTCCACGTGAAATAATTTTGCTAAAAGTAGGAAGTTAGCAGAGGACAACATGCCAAGATGCAGCTGGCTCTTTAGCTGAAGACCATCACCTGGCTGAAGGCTCTGCAAACCTGTGACACATCCAAGCTCAAGCCAAGGGATTTCTCCTCATTTTGGCACTTAGCACATTTTAAATAGCAAAGTTATTTTGCTCTGGTTAACTTTGAGAAGAAAACAGTAACTAAATATAATGTACTAGGGGCTCTGTCACTTACCTGGTCAAAGGGCCTGTCTAGTAAACGTAACGTACCTACTGCTTGTCTTAACAAACCTCTTTCAAAACAAACTATTTTAGCATCCCTAAAATTAGGACAGTAGCCATGAGTTAAACAAAACAGCAAGTAGAAGACACAGGTGTGAATACAGAAATAGTAGAACTTGCTAAATTGTCTTGGTCTCACTCATCCAATCTGTGATTCAATATTTTTATGCCGTTTTATTGGTGCCTGCTCTTATGCATCAGTAACCAAACACATTTCTGTTAAGTTTCTCTCAAACTATAATCATTTAGGGCAGGTGTCTGCAAACGTTTTTTCCACAAAGTGCCCAAGTATATTTATTTTGGCTCTTTAGGGCCTATTGTCCATGTCACAACTACTCAACTCTCCCACGGTTGAACAATCATAGATGGTAGGTAAACAAACGAGTGCAGCTGTGTTCTGATAAATCTTTATAAAAACAGCGAGTGGGGCGATTTGGCCTGTGAGTTATAGTTTGCTGACCCTGGGTTTAGAGGCTAGATATAATTTGAGGAACACTAAAGAAAAGATAAGGGAAAGTAAATAATGAAGACACACAGAGGAGTGCTTATCAGAGAAGGTACAGATGTGTTCATTTCCCATGTGGACATTGTATTCATATTTTATACATATTGTTACATATATACATTTAGTATATTGCAGAGGGCTTTCTATGTAGTATACTGGAGGAGGACTAAATTGGAAGTCAATAGGAAATCAGGCTCCAAATTAAGTTTTGCCACTAACTTTAATGTATTATTGAACAAATTATCCTCTCTGAGCCAAGAGAGGCTAGTGCGATTATGGGATCGCCAAGGATCATTCTTCTTTATCACAGCCTGATGCTATAATTGTCTTATTAAGATTTCTAGGGAGAAATACAAAGTTAAAAATAAAATCATATAGGTTAAAATTATGTAAACATCTGGCTTAGAGCCTCCTGATTCAACTCACATAACCAACCAGACCCTGCAGGTCAAAGGACACTATGTAGAAGGCATGGCTTAGATGCATGGAGTGAGAGGAGCAACCCAGGCTCCCATGGGGTGGGGGCTGAGCTGGAAGGTCACTGTAATGAGTAAACTCCCCCTTGGGTACATTTAGTATAATGAGTAAAGCTTCCTTGTGACTTCAGAAAACAATCATGGGAACACTTTATAAGAAGATCCCATACAGAAGAGTAGAACCCGTTGGGGTGTGCATAGCTTTAGGGGATTCAGGGAGTTCCTCCTACCACTATACTCTCCAAACTGTGTGGAACCAAAGATGGTTAGCTCTTTCTCAAATAGTGCTGTTCAGGATAAATAGTTGATCTTTAGATTTTGGCTTTTGCGTGCTGTTTAAGAGGGCTTCTGGTACACAAACCGTGCTCTGCAGGGAAAGGGTTGCTGTGGGAGATAAGCTAGAGGGACTTTGTATCCCATCCCTGCTTCAGGCAGATCCCCCATCCCACCTTGTATTTGATGGTGCTAAATAAATGCTAGTCTAACCACTTCACTATAAACGGGAAAACTGAGTTTCAGACGGGGTCATAAGTGGACGTGGCTGTTGCAGAAAGTGAGAGGAGATTCTGGGAGGCACGAGAAGTTCATATTCATCTTCTGGGGATGGGGCATGCCTAGGGGTAGAAGACGTGTAGAAGTGAATACTCAGTCTCAGTCCCTCCTAGGGACTCTCTGGGTCTCTCAGCTTTGCAGGGAACATTCTCATAGTACTCCTCAGCAAAGTTCCCTGATGGCCTTCTACAGAGGACCTGATGATTGATGAGGGTATAGCACAGCTCCTCTGAGTAGGTCTGGTCAACACTGTCCTGCTGGTCAAAGGAGAGGCATCATCAAGATTTGGCCTTTTGCCATGACCTTTACACTTCAGTCTCAACACAGGCTTGACCCTGGGTCAAGTCTGTCTTCTATGACCACCTCCTCCCCATCCCTTGGCCATTTTTTTTCTAAATGGCTGCTTCTACCCCAACCACTAGACCAGGCAGCAAGAGTGCTTACAGTATAGGGCCTGCTCAGGTGCATCCTCTCTGCCCCTTGTTTCAGAGTGACCCCTAACCACCTGATACAGTTTGAATATTCATTTCCCTGCAAATCCAGTGTTGAAATTTGGTTACCAGTGTTGGAAGTGGTGCCTAGTGAGAGTTGTTTTTGTTATGGGAGCAGATGTCTCATGAATGACTTGGTGCCATCCTCGCAGTTAGGAGTGCACAGCCTAAAGAATCATGAGCCAAATAAACCTCTTTTCTTTATAAATTACTCAGCTTTGCATATTCCTTTATAGCAACACCAATGGACTAAACACTACCCATATAATTCCCAATCTCAGGGCTCTGAGGATAGCCCATTCTCATAAAAAAGAATAATCTGGCTGGGCACGGTGGCTTACACCTGTAATCCCAGCACTTTGAGAGGCCGAGGTGGGTAGATCACCTGAGGTCAGGAGTTTGAGACCAGCCTGGCCAACATGGTGAAACCCCATCTCTACTGAAAGTATACAAATTAGCTGGGCATGGTGGCAGGTGCCTGTAATCCCAGCTACTCCGGAGGCTGAGGCTGGAGAATCGCTTGAACCCGGAAGACAGAGGTTGCAGTGAGCTGAGATTGTGCCATTGCATGCCAGTCTGGGTGAGTTTTGGTTATGATATTTAATTACCCTCTAGAGATACTTGCTTTATTAAATAGGGAAAGAACTCAAGGGAAGGTTTATGATGCAATATCAGGAGATAAAAAGCAAAGCAGCAAAGTGCAGGGGGAAGAGCACGGATTTTGAAGTGAAACTTCGTTTTGAATCCTGGCTCTGCCCCTTTGTTAGCTATCTGGCTTTGGGGAATTATCACTTAATCACTCAGTTTTCTCATCTATAAAATGGGGGGATGAGATGCATAATAGTAGCAATATTCAAAGGTTGTTGTGATAGCTATATGAGTTGATGTGTGTAAAGCACTCACATGTTGTCTGCCATGAATGAAGTGGTCAGTAAATGTAAGTTCCTTTCAGTAAGTTACGCAGCAGAGGTGACTGCCGCTCTGCCACCAGGCCCTGCATATGCCACCTGGGTTCACAAGCACTGACGTCTAAAGTCCTTCTCCATGTAAGCATCAGAAAGGATCTCGGAGGCTAACTTCTTCTGCCATTTAGGGTGTCTGCACTTCTATCATCATCTCAAAAAATAGCTTAGCTTAGAGATGTTCTTATTACCTGGATGGGAGTAGATGACATTCCTTTATCTGGAGAAAGAAAATACACTCAATGAATTTCAGGTTATGGGGAGATTTGAGAGGAGGAGCAGGGAAGACTAGAATATAAATAACTAAAAGAAACATCTGGGATAGCTCTTCTCAGGCTATTCTGATCTACAGCACAAGAAACATCTGGGATAGCTCTTCTCAGCCTATTCTGATCTACAGCACAAGAAACATCTGGGATAGCTCTTCTCAGCCTATTCTGATCTACAGCACAAGAAACATCTGGGATAGCTCTTCTCAGCCTATTCTGATCTACAGCACACCCCTGGGGAGTGACTGTGCATGTAAACAAGTCATAGCCGGGGAGCTGTGCGGAGTCTGAGAGGTGAGAGGAGGGAGACGCATTTGGTTAGTCTTTGGATAGGAAATCACAGTTTCTCCCTCCAGCTCTCTTTCTCTCCTTCCCTAGCCCCACTCCTTCCTTAAACAAAATTTATTATCATTCCTTACACAAATCCAGTGCGTCTGCATCAGGCACTGGGGAGGCAAAGAAGAATCAGAAATAGTCCCTGTCCTCAAGGGGCTCACAAGCTAGCCCAGAATACAGACAAGGGAGTGTGAGAGATCCACACTATGAAGCAAGGGCCATTGTTTCTACTGTAGGTGACGGGATGCTGCTGGTGTGAAAGTTGGTGTTCAAGGAGTTTGCAGAACAGGAAACTCTTAAGCTAAACATTCCTAATCCTATACCTGCTGGCAGATAAGAAATAAGCAGGGCAATTTTTCCAAGCCTAGTTAAAACCAAATGGCTCTGGCCATTCAGCAAAAAGGCAAACTGACACCCTTGCTATTCTCTTGCAAACACCCCAGCTCCATAAGCAAACATGTGCCCTCGTGTGAAAGTCTGCAGAGGAGGCTACCATATAGTACATGGATTGACATTTTCTCGGTCCTCTCATCCTGGATTTCCACATCTCCATAAGCTCCTATGACCATCTAAAACTTCCCTGATTATCATTATAAGAAAAGCAACTTCAGCATAGAGTTTTAGTGTCTGGTTTTATTTCTATCATGTTTTGTTCTGATGGAAATTGAGGTTCCTTGGGACCCACCATTCCCAGAGTGAAGTGTCTAGGGTGGGAGGACTATATCATTCATGTACACATCTTGCAGTACTAGATTTTAAGATTCTATGTAAATGAACCAGGTTCTCCTCTTTTAACTAAGGGAGGCAAAGTCAAAACTCTTCCATTTATCTTCTTCAGAAACACAATGGCCTGTTCTCAGGTTTACACTTTCTTATTTTTATTTTTAGGTGTGATACAATTCACCACACTCTCCTTCTAGAATTCTTCTCTCTCCTTAACTTCAATGCTTTTCTATCACCAGAGACTATTGCACCAGCCTCCTAAGTGATCTTCTGGTATCTGTTCTTGCCACTCCCTGCTGCAATTTGTTCTCTGCACAGCAACCTGGGTGATATCTTTAATACAGATCTAATCATACTCGCCCCTTGTGTAAAGCCAGTATCTCCTGTAGCTCTCAAGACAAAGATGAAAATCTTTAACTTGGCCAGGAGGCCTCACCCCTTCTCTATCACAGGGTGGCTTTCTTGCCCTTTCTTGTAAGTGCCTTTCTCTGCCGTCTTTTGTATCCTTGCCCCCAGTTACTGCCTTTATCCTCCAGGCCTCAGGCACTAACCGAGGAATATGGAGATTAATGAGCCAATTCCTGCTTCAATGAACTCACCATCTAGTGAGGAAAAAACACGCGCCATTGGATACATTGCAGCAAAATGTGTAGATATTGTAATTGAAATATGCCCAAGGGTCTTTGGGAGCATGGAGAAGAAGCAGTTTGGAATGTAAGTCTTATCAAAAGTGAAAATGACAGGAAATCAATGACTTACTTTCGTTTTGGGAATCTTGCCTTTTTTCAAAAGTGTGTATTTTTTTCCTGTAAAAGCAAAGCAAATTGTTTTAATATTCAGAAACTCTCAAAGGAAATTACATAAACCTGTAAAACTTATTTTAACTATATGTTAAAGTTATATGCCTTTTATAATACCTCCTTCAGCATACATGAGTTAAATAAAAAAGAAAAAGTAAAAGATGAGGCCTAGTAGAAATATATTCCTTTGTACTTCTCTGTCTCTCTCTCTCTCTTTCTCTCTCTCTCTCCTCCCCTCTCTCTTTTCTAAATCTGATAGGGAATTGATTTATAGATGGGGAAATATGATGTTATCATTGGTTACTTTTTTGGAGACTTTTTTTTTTCTAAGAAACTATTAATTTCTTTTATATTATGTGAGTGAAGGATCCAGGGTTATTTTCAATCTCAATTCTAATCTATGGTCTCCAAAACAAACAAACAAATAAACACACTCTTCCCATAAGGGGACACTGTATAAAAGACCCCCTGAAAAAAATGCAATATAAATGTAATGGAAAACCACTATCATTTCAGTAGACAGGGACATCTGCTGTGTGGGTGACCATATGTCCTGGTTTGCCTGAGTCTGGTTAAGGTCATTATCAATCACTTAGCGAGCTTTAACTATTTTTAGCATCTTTTTCACTCTCAAAGGTATCTTAGTTTGGATGATAAATTATATGATCATCCCGACTATACATTCTATGTGCAAGGGATAGAAATGTGTGCTTCAGAACATGCAGACTCAGATCTGCAGCATGAAAAACAGGCGTCCTTTTACTATGTTAGTAGCCAGTTTCATCTTTGCTTCTGAGGCTTTCCTGTTTGAGGAGACCATGCCACCCATGAGCCTATTGTTCCTGTTTCTCATCAAATTGGGCGGATTGCTTCCCTGATTGACTCTCAGGTGATTTCATCTGGTCTAGTGACAGGATTGCGCTGTGGCCACAGACAGCAGGGAGTTCACAAGTAACTTACAGCAAATACCACGTTGAAACCACACTTAGGGAACTAACTCCTAAAAACAACTGTCCACTCACCATGGAAGGCAGAAACGCCCTTCAGTGATGTGGTGATCCCAGCATCTAAAATACCCAAGAGAGATGGCAAATCATAAGATTGATTTCTGCAACTTTGTTGAAGTGACTTCTTTCATTTTGCCATTTCTGTGGAAAACCTTTTCTCCCTGCAAGCATGTTTCATCCTATGTAACTTGGACACATCTTTCATGGTAGTATGCCTTTGTCCTCCTAGGATGAAGATGATACTATCAAATTCCTAATCAGGAAAAGAGCTTTCTGCCGTGTTCCCAGCAAAGGGAAAATGTTTTCTCACCCTCAATTCCGGTAATTGACTTGGTTCCCTTGTAATAAAGAACACGTAAGTGTTATCTCCAGGAAATCAAGATACAAATGTGGAAATTTTAGAAATCATTGTTTTCAGATATGGGTCAGGCAATATCTGTATAGCATTTTATGTACTTCTGAATTTCTCCAATTTACAGTATATTGCAATCATTCACTCACCTGTCTATATTCTACAGTAGAATGTGAGCATCACAAAGCTGGGGACCATATTGACCTTGTTCATCATGTTATGCATTGCCAGTGATGTCTGGCACACATTAGTGAGTGTTCAATAAATATTTGATGAAGATATGAATACAGAACGAATAGCCCAGGACAGAGCAACTCTGATGCAGGAGATCAGCAAGTCTACCACCTTGACTTCAATGATATAGTTAAATAACAGGACTTCTCTCTCATAGCACAATGCTTAGAATCTCCCTGCAGTCAGACATCTAGGTTAATGTCTAAGTATCATTCTGTACATCCTTCTGAATTTGAGGCATAGTCAACTACCTACATGGTTGAATGTGAAAGCCCTTTATTATAGTTGTACATGTATCAGTTACAGTATGTCAAAACCTTTGGAAAATACCATCCAAAAATGTCCCCCAGTGAGCTTTCCCATGGCGTCAGGAGGAGCAGTGGAGGAGAGGCTGACTGCATCATGACCTTTGCTGTGGCCATCTGCTTGACTGAGCATTCTGACAGCCTCTAAGATCTGTGCAGTCATCATCAAAGCCTTTGGATTCCAGAGGCACCGCTGCAGCTCTTCCTTTTCTTTAGGTTACCTTCAATGTGCTCCAGGCCATTTGCTTATATCTCTGCTTTATTGCTAAGGAAACATCATAAGAAAACTACTGAATCACACCAAAGCTAACAAATCAGGTTCATTGAGGAAAATGAGTGAGATGAGAGGAGGGGGATGATTTTGAGAGATAGTCTCTGAACTCCTGAGGCCACAGGTTTTAAATCTATAAAAGAGGATACATATATATATATACTGCTTACACATGGAGTTATAAGAATAAGATGAGGTTAAATATGGGCAAAAACTATTTGTAAGCTGGCTATTATTCGACTTGACTTTTCTGCGATTTATTCTTGGATTTCAACGTGGTTGTTTTGGTGTGGGACGGGTTCAGACAGCCTCCATGAAGTAAACCAGACAAATCTCTGTAACCTTAGGCTACATGTCAGCAACTTGAGCTGTCTGTCTCTTTCACAAAGCCTCCTCTGCCTCTCTGGTCTACCCAATCTCTCCCTTGTTATAATGCCATGGCCTTTCTGATTTATCATTTGAACTGTATGCTTTAACATGTGCCCAACGATACCCCCCAAAATATATAATTCTCAACTTGCCCTTAAAAAATGCACTCTGTTGGGAGGAATCTATGGGTCTGCAGCCCCTAACGTGGGCGTTGGTGTTAAAAAATAACAACAGTGCTTGGGTTTTTAATTGCTCCTCTTTCAAAATCCTCCTGAAACCATGTGAAAAGCACAGTAACTTTACAGGCCACAGAACAACTTGGGATTCTTGGACCCTGGAACATTAGTTCCTGTTAGAGACAAGCTGCCTCAGAAACCCCCCTCGGAGTAGGCTGACCCTTTTCCCTCTGACTGCTCTGCAGCAGCTGCATTCCTGAACCCCTACCTAGGCGCCACAGCTAGGCTGCCAAACGCGCTACAATTAAGCAGAGCCTGATTATGGACTTCCCGGCAGCTTGAGGGAGGACAGGGAAAACATATGTTGGTTATCCATACTTGTAAATTCCCGTTTGACACATGTCTGTAAAAAATCCTGGTTTCTCTTTTTTTAAAAAAACTGCCGCCACAAAAGTCACAGGATGATGTCTTGTAGTTCTGTTACAAGTTGACAAACTATCTCTGTGCTTGTTACCAGCAGGGAGATTACCTCAGTCCTGAAACTCCCTTATGCCCCTCTCACCCCTATATAAACCCCTGTCTTGTAAGCTCGGGGCTGCCTCTTCTGATTGTTCCAAAGCAGCCCGGCAGGTTAATAAAACTGGCTTGCCTGACTCTGGGTCTATTCGCCTTTCTCTTGGCCAAGCTTACAGTTCCATATTTTAATTATTCCTTCCCTTAGAGAGAAATCTTTAGGGCTGGACATTTGAAAGGTCTGTTCAAAAAGAATTAATGAGGTGGTCTTTGTTTAGCCGCAACAGGGCGATCACAATGGTCTCTCCCCTAACTTTCTAAAAATTATCGTAACATGGGGGATGTGGTCACCTCAGAATTAGATGACAGCTTAAAATAAAATGGCCAGGCTGGAGGTTGAGCAGGGTGGAGGTACCTGAGATAGACAAACAAAAGGACAACAGGAAACAAGACCCCTTATTTTATAACGGGGCATAACAGGGACTAACAGGGTCTTAGATCCCGTTGCTAGGAGTTACATTAGCTTCCAGCAAAGTAGCACATCTCCTCCGTAACGTTTTCAGACATTTTTTTGGTCCTGTCTTTGCATTTGCTACTATTGCAAGTAATGCTGATCAACAGGGCCCTCTCTCGCTGGGATGTGAATTTCAGGACTTAACACTCTTCGTTCTCCCTGGGCAAAGGCTGGGAGGAGTCTGGCTGGCTTTGCTCTCACCTGGATGTTCTCTGTTTGGGGCTTTGCATTCTCAGATTCCAAGGCACCTCTTGAGTGTTCTGTTGCCGCCTGAAATTCAACATATCAGAAATAGGCTAAGTATTTCCCAACCAGGCCTGCCACTTCTTTTCATAAGTCTGACAGATTTCCTCTTTTCTGCTATTTGTGTGTAACCCTGAAATTGCCTGGTCGCCTTCACACATGTTAATACTCTTTCCTCAAGTACATGCCACAGGCTACCTTTGCGCCGACATGCTCTCCATGGCCCCAGCAACAGCCCACCGATGTCCTCCAGCCGCCATGAACAAGTGATCCTAAGTCTGTTTTCAAATATTCAGAGATCCTCATCATGACCCTGAGAGTACCTGTCCAGAGAGAGGCCTGACGTCCTCAGCTATCATGATCTCTTCGGTGCAGCCCCGCGAGCTGTATGCAAGTAATGGGGAAGGGGACTGGCTTTGTCTTGTGTAAATCGCACCGTATTTCACCGAAAGCACGGAGGTAGAGAACAAGGGGTAGAAGGAGAAGACAAGGATTGAATAAAGAAAATAAATTGGTTCATTGTTTGGGTTAGATTTCTGCATACTCATCTTTCCATTTGTTGGGGATTGGGGGTATGAGGATAAAGAAACTAACAAACATTACTTACTATACGCCAGTCATTTTATGTGTTATATTTCATTTAATCCCAGAATAAATCCATATGGTAGACATTATCATTCTATTTTTTTATACCGATGGGGAAGTGAGGCCCAAAATGCTAAGCAACTGGTCTGAGGGTCCATAACCACTAACAGGGAAAAGCTGGGTTTGCAGCTGGCAGGTCCCTTCCTCTGAGACTGAGCTCCTCTCATGAAGTGATGGGTGTCATTCTATCCTGTGGAAAATTTCCCCAGCTTCTTAGCTTATTTGATCTGGAGAGACATGATGGGAGGCGGTGTGCTGATTGGATGATAACTGGGTATTGGGGTGACGTTGAAAATTAGATACCAGTATATATAAGACTTTTGAATATGTTAAGGGAAACATTTTATTTAATTATTTTAATGAATCCATTTTTAAGATTGGGTCTCGTTTTGTTGCTCAGGCTGGCCTCAAACTCCTGGGCTCAAGCAGTCCTCCATTCTCAGCCTCCTGAGTAGCTGAGACTATGGGTGCATGCCACTGTACTTGGCTCAAAGGAGACATTTTAAGTCATCAGAGAAATAAAGATGTTGGGCAAACCTATCAACTATTTTGAAAAAAATGTATGTCTGACACCATATATTAAATATATATTGCCAAATGTAAAATAATAAAATCAAAACTTATATGAGCAAATTTGTCTTATCTTAGGATGAGCAAAGAATTTTAAGCATAAATACAATGGCAGAAACCAAAAAGCTTTCTAGGTTTAAAATTCAATTTTCTTTAAAATATAATAAACACAAAACCATAAGAAGTCCAAATAGCATAAGATGTGTGTACCTTGGAAAACGTTTTTCTCTTACATAAAACAAAAGTTTAAAGAAAATAAAAATTTTTAAGTTTTTTTGGGGACGCTTATGAGAGTGGACTAATTTCTTCAAAAAACAAATAGCTTTTACTATCAATAAAACAGAATAAATCAAAATAAAAATGGGCAAAAAAACATTACTGGCTCTTCACAGATGAGGAAATACAAATGGCTAATGAATACAGACATTTAAATAAGCAGAATGTATCCAATGTTATTAGTAGTTATAAATGCAATTACCATTTTTTTTTTTGTTAAACTTTCTGTATTTTCCAATTTTTGTTATTACAAACACATAGTAAGGTCATAATTTTTTACCCCTACACCAAAGTTCCAAAAAACAAATTCCATGTGTGACTTCAATCAGGACTTTCCAACTCATATCATTTCTGTATTTTATTTGTTTTTTCAGAACGGTAATTTCTTTATGTTTCCAGTCAATGATCTACCACTTATTAAGTGTCTGTGATGTGCCACAAACAATTCCAGGAACCAGGAATTCAAAAATAAATAAGAAATAATCACTACATTTGAGCAGCTCATATCTAGTAATAAAAATAGCAATTTATGTAATTGTTAGAACAATGCTAGAGTAGAAGATTGACAAGGGGCTGTGAGGTCCCAGGGTAGAGAAGTCTCAGATAACATGATTCTTAGGAAGGAACCTGAGATATTCCATAGGGCCACCATTCCTCTTCGGCAGGTAGTCAAAAGTGGGCTACCAATTTTTGCCTGTGTTCCACTCTCCAGTGACATGAACTGAGACCTGGGATTCCAAACATAATCCTGTGAAAACCCCCCACTGGCTGGCTTACTCTCTCTAGACTCTAGACTGCTCCATTTTATATCCTAGAGATTACCTTTCTTTGGTGGCACTAGTTTTTTTTTTTGTTTTTTTTACAATGGCTGCTTTGATATTAAGGAAGATGACGGTCAAAAAAGAAAACAGAAAATGTCTTCTAATTTTGAACCCTACTTTGTGTCAGGCACTATGCTAGTACCATACACACTAGAACCCTCTAAGGTAGATATTGTATTATTATTTCTACTTAAAATAAAGAAGCTGAAGTCCAGAAAAGTAAATCCGAGTTCTCTGCCTATTTAATTTAGATGACCTCTGCTTACCTGCTTGCAGGGAGTGCACACCAAAGGAAGCCTTAAGGTGGCAGGAAGATTGCTATTTATTTCAAACTTAAAATAGTGGCTGAAAGGTGGTGGGATTTTGACCTTGCGGAACACGAAGAGCTCAGGAGAGCATCTCCTTCCCAGGTCTTCAGAAAGTTGTTTCATTTCTTAGATGGTAACCTATTATACAAACCATCCTTGGTAAAGTCTTTCTACCTTTCAGCTATTCTCCATCAACTTCTTACTATGATTCTTGGGAGAGGGCAAAACCTCTGAGAAATTTAATGTGGCATCTGGCACAGAATAGGCACTGAAGGCTTGGCAGTTTCCTTACCCAGCTACTTTCTACCCCAACTTAGTGTGCTAGCTGTATACTAACTTTCTTTTTCTCTTCCTTGCTGCTTTGGCCTGTCCATCTCCTCTGCTCTCCCATAGGGAGTCTAGACTTACCTGTTTTCTCTCAGCAGACAGTTTCCCATTCTCCCAGTCCTCTCAGGGCCTTCCCCTCGGTCGCTTTATCACTTCCTTCTCACCTTGTGCTCTGACAGGGCAATTCCTGCTTAAAGAAAGGGCTGTGTGGCTCTGGCCACACGTGCAGAGACAGCAGAAAGGAGAAGGGTGTCTCTGCAGAGGGGAGGAAGAGGCCGGGGGCGGAGTGTCAGAGGCACACATGTGCAGAAGGTCCTAACATGTCATTGCCTGAATGAACCTGGCTGTTGGCCATAACCAGCAACTACCCGTCAATGAGCACTTCAAACCTCTGGGGAATTTCAGGTCTGAAATTACAGATGGGCCATGGGAGTTTTTCCACTGCAGATATTCATGTTTATTAAATCATGTTGTCTTCTTAGAAAAGTCAGGAGGTTAAAACAAAAAGTCAAGCCACAGACCTATAGAAAATATGGTATCGACAACTCTCAAATGTGAAAAGAAACATACGATAACAAAATGGTCAAAATATGTGAACAGACATTTCACCAAAGGAAATATGCAGATGAGTATTAAAAGATGCTAAACATTGTAGCCATTAGGGAAATGTAAATCCATAATGGAACACTTTTACACATTTATTACAATGGCTATAAAAACCCTGACAATATCAAGGCCTGACAAGGTACACAGAGCAACTGGAAGTCTCATGCATTGCTGATGAGAATGTGAAATGACAGCCTTTTTGGAGAGAAGAGATAAGGACATAAGGCAGGGAAATATTGAGTAGAAGAGGGTGGCTCCCTGGCAAAGGTCTCACCCTCAAGCCTTGAGACCGCAGCCCTAAAAGAGAATAGATATCTCGAGAGAGATCCAAGATGGCCAATTAGCAACAGCTGAGGAATGTAGCTCCCAGTGAAAGTGCAGAGAACGAGTGGACGCCGCACTTTCCGACAAATTTTTGTTGCCCACAGACCGGGAGATTCCCAGCAGAGGAGCCACACGGGTCGCCAG
>PVKP010029772.1:0-28641 GCA_004027715.1 Plecturocebus donacophilus | reverse complement strand
TGTAGTCCTTAGCTACTTGGGAGGCTGGGGTGGAAGGATTGCTAGAGCCCAGGAGTTTGAGGTTGCAGATCACCTCACTGTACTCCAGCCTGGGTGAGAGTCAAACCTAGGACTCTTCGCAGTGTAAATATTGGGAACCTTCTCTGGACTTGGAGAATTACCACTTACTGAGCATGTGAAGTGGCACAAGTCTTTTTTTTAGCGGGGCGCAGTGGCTCACGCCTGTAATCCCAGCACTTTGGGAGGCTGAGGTGGGTGGATCACGAGGTCAAGAGATCAATACCATCCTAACACAGTGAAGCCCCGTCTCTACTAAAAATACAAAAAATTGGCTGGGTGTGGTGGCACACACCTGTAGTTCCAGCTACTCCAGAGCCTGAGGCAGGAGAATTGCTTGAACCCAGGAGGTGGAAGTTGCAGTGAGCCGAGATCGCACCACTGCGCTCCAGCCTGGGCAACAGAATGAGATTCTGTCACCAAAAAAAAAAAAAAAAAGTCTTTTTTTATGAAGTGGGGTGATAATACCTACTGAAGCTCGGTTGACAGAAGGAAGATCATGTGTATAATGGTCCCTGAACACAGTAGATGGTCAGCAAATGTAGCCAGTGATCCCCACAGGCCAAACGGCCACCCCTTGCTGAAATGAAAGGCCTATTTGGTTGGATTGGGGGGGTCAGGGGAGTACCAGAGAGGGGCATGTCCCGAGGATGGGAGGTCTCAGGGGGACCTGCTTTATGCGACCCCACAAATGAAAATCTGGATTTTCCGTGTCTTACACGGAAGCCAGTCTGGAGGGGACCATTTGGTGAAAATTATTCATCTTACTGGCCTGTCTGTGCCACTGCCCAGGACATTCCAGGGGCAGGTGAAGGCAGGTTCCTCAAAGGTGAAGGCAAAGCTCAGGGAGTCCTGGGCCCGGCGTTTGCCGTCTGCCTCTGCTTGTCCAAGATGCTCATTATCACAGAAGAGAGTCATCAGGAAGGGGGCGGGACCAGAAGAGGCAGAGCTGGAAAGCCAGGGCATCATTAGGCTTCAGGGACGCACGCCTCCCCATCCATCACAGCAACTCAAGTTTCCACCATGGGAGTCATTGCACGGGTCTCTTTCCCCTTCTCCTATTCCTTTTTTAACTTATTTTTATTTTACTTATTTTTGAGACGGAGTCTCGCTCTGTTGCCCGGGCTGCAGTGCAGGGGCATGATCTTGGCTCATTGCAACCTCCACCTCCCAGGTTCAAGCAATCCTTGTGCCCCTCAGCCTCCCAAGTAGCTGGGATTACAGGAGTATGCCCCACCATGCCCAGCTAATTTTTTGTATTTTTAGTAGAGATGGGGTTTTGCCATGTTGGTCAGGCTGATTTCGAACTCCTGAACTCAAGTGATCTGCCTGCCTTGGGCTCCAAAAGTGCAGGGATTACAGGCGTGAGCCACAGTGTCTGGCATGTTTCTCTTATTTTATCTGTTTATTTATTTAGAGATGGAGTCTCACTCTGTCTTCCAGGCTGGAGTGTAGTGGCGTGGTCTCAGCTCACTGCAACCTGCGCCTCCCAGGTTGAAGCGCTTCTCCTGCCTCAAACTCCCCAGTAGCTGGGATTACAGGAGGCTGCCACCATGCCAGGCTAATTTTTTGTATTGTTGGGAGAGATGGGGTTTCGCCATGTTGACCAGGCTGGTCTGGAACTCCTGACCTCAGGTGATTTCCCGTCCTCCCCGCCACGACTCAGCCTCCCAAAGTGCTGGAATGACAGGTGTGAGCCACCACGCTCAGCCTTTCTCTTTTTAAAAGGGACTCCACCACCTGCCTTCAGCCCAGAGTCGGTGTTAGTGAAACACTCACCACGTCTTCCTCCACTGTAATGTGCAGGCGCCCGGAGCCCTGGACTGTGGTTGAGTTGGAGTTGAACTAAGGGAGAATTATCCTCAGAACAGCCACGTAGCCCTTGGGCTGAGATACTTGTGGGATGTCAGAATTGGCAGAGACTGGGGGTCACTCACTCCACAACTCCCTCATTTTACCCATGAGAAAACCCAGAGCCCACAGAGGGAGAGGGCTCACCCAGGTCACACTGCTAGGGCAGGCTAGAACCCATGTTTTCTCTCTCCCTTTATTCACTTTGCCACTCCTTTTTTTTTTTTTTTTTTTTTTTGCCTGTTTGAGAATTAGAAGAGGCTGGCTGGGCGTGGTGACTCACACCTGTAATCCCAGCACTTTGGGAGGCTGAGGCAGGTGGATCACAAGGTCAGGAGTTCGAGACCAGCCTGGCCAAGATGGTGAAACCCTGTCTCTATTTTAAAAAAAAGAGAGAGAAGTAGAAGAGGCTAAAGTTACGTGGGGCCAGGTGCGGTGGCTTACGCCTGTAATCTCAGCACTTTGGGAGGCCGAAGCGGGTGGATCACCTGAGGTCAGGAGTTCAAGACCAGCCTAGCCAACATAGTAAAACCCTGTCTTTACCAAAATACAAAAATTAACCAGACATGGTGGCACGCGCCTGTAATCCCAGCTACCCAGGAGGCTGAGGCAGGAGAATCGCTTGAATCTGGGAGGCGGAGGTTGCAGTGAGCCGAGGTCACGCCACTGCACTCCAGCCTGGCGACAGAGCAAGGCTCCGTCTCAAAAAAAAAAAAAAAAAAATTACATGGGAGCAGGAGAATGAAACCATTGCCTCCTGGGCCTCTGTTCTCCATCTGTGAAATGGGAATAATGATGCTTTCCTGCCTACACCCTGCTTCTTCACGAAGGCTGAAAGAGGAAATAGTGGGGCAGTAACAGCAGTGGTGGAATCATCTTCCTGGTGGCAACAGGACCCAGAGCAGAGGAGACAGTGAAAGAGCTGAGGGTGGGCCAGCGCACGTGGGCTCAGAAGAGGGGGTTCACCTTGTGGTCCTCCCTAGGTGGGGCCAGGCCTGGGCTGCCATGGACACCGTATCCCTGCAGCATCAGATCCAGAGCGTGCAACGCCACATCAGCTTCCTGAAAAAGGAGCAGATGGCCCTGCTGCGAGACCTGCACCTGGAGATCCTGAGGCTGCAGAAACGCTGCTCAGGTGAGGCCAGGAGAGACGGCCAGATCGGGGGGAAAGGGTCACTGGTCATTGTCATCAACACAGCCACTGTTTGTTTGTTTTTTTTTTAAGATAGTCTCGCTCTGTTGCCCAGGCTGGAGTGCAGTGGCTGGATCTCATCTCACTGCAAACTCCGCCCTCCCAGGTTCAAGCGATTCTCCTGCCTCCACCTCCTGAGTAGCTGGGACTACAGGCATGCACTACCATGCCTGCTAATTTTTGTATTTTTAGTAGGGTGGGGTTTCACCGTATTGGCCAGGCTGGTCTTGAACTCCTGGCCTCATGATCCACCTGCCTCGGCCTCCCAAAGTGCTGGGATTACAGGCAGGAGCCGCCGCACCCGGCCCACACAGCCGCAGTTTCTGGGGTGTGCCCACCAGCGGCCCCTGCGAGCCTCATACTGCACCAATTCTGCTGCCTCTTTCTTTGAATAAGGAAGCTGAGACTTGGGGAGGTGAGACAGAGAAGTTCTAGGAACACCTGGCCGTTTCAGGGCAAAGCGCTCTGGTTAGGTAGTGGAGGACTCCTGGGAACCCATTCCCAGAGCTTCCCAGCCTTTCCGAGAGTCACTGTTCACCAGGTTAACTCCCAGCTCTCGGTCTAGCTGGGGAGACACACAGGCCAACTGGTGTTATGGAGGGAGAGCAGAAATCAAGCAGGAGCTCATGGGCAGGAGCACATCCAGCCGGAGGAGCAGGCGCGGGAGTAGACCCAGCCTCCGAGGCTTCCCAGGGGAGGGGTGCTTCAGCTCCTGGAGGCTGCGTAACGTGGATATGGCGAGATACACAGGGGAAGGGGAGTAAGAAAGCATTCCAGATGAAGGGAAGAGCATGGCAAAGGCCAGAAGCTGGGAAGCCAGAAGCTCATGGAAAGTTCTAGTTGATGGATAAAGCAGCACTTAAAGGAGACTGATAAGAAATCCAGCTGGAGGCTGGGCGCAGCAGCTCACACCTGTCATCCCAGCACTTCAAGAGGCTGAAGTGGGTGGATCACCTGAGGTCAGGACTTCAAGACCAGCCTGACCAATATGGTGAAACCCTATCTCTACTAAAAACAGAAAAATTAGCTGGGTGTGGTGGCGTGTGCCTGTAATCCCAGCTACTCAGGAGGCTGAGGCAAGAGAATCGCTTGAACCCAGGAAGCGGAGGTTGTGGTGAGCCGAGATCGGGCCACTGCACTCCAGCCTGAGTAAGAGAGCAAGTGCAAGACTGTCTCAAAGAAAAAAAAAACTCAGTCTGGGCCGGGTGTGGTAGGTGATATGTAATCCCCGCACTTTGGGAGGCTGACGTGGGTGGATCACCTGAGGTCAAGAGTTCAAGACCAGCTTGGCCAACATGGCGAAACCCCATCTCTACTAAAAATACAAAAAATTAGCCAGGCATGGTGGTGCACGCCTGTAGTCCCAGCTACTCAGAAGGCTGAGGCAGGAGAATCACTTGAACCTGGGAGGTGTAGGTTGGAGTGAGCCGTGATCACATCACTGCACTCCAACCTGGGCTACAGAGTGAGATTCCATCTCAAAAAAAAAAAGAAAGGGGCCGGGCGTGGTGGCTCACGCCGGTAATCCAAGCACTTTGGAGGCCAAGGCGGGCGGATCACCTGAGGTTAAGAGTTCAAGACCAGCCTGACCAACATGCTGAAACCCTGTCTATAAAAAAAAAAAGAAAGAAAAAGCAGCTCAGTCTGGCAGTTGTATGGAAGCCGAATTGGTGGGAGGGAGGGAGGGAGATCAGCAGAGGTGGTGAATGGTCCAGGGGAGAGGCGACCCGTGGAGGCGGGCTGAAGGAAAGGACCTGCCTGCGGACTGGATTTGTGGGCGGAGCAGAGGGAGGCACCAAGGACAGTGAAATCCCAGGCCTGGCCTCTGCTCTTGGGCCTGGGGTCTCAGCTGCCTGGGGCTCTCAGAGGCTTGGCTCTGCCCCAAGTGCTCCCTGAGGCCGAGCCTCCACATTCAGGCTTTGGAGCCAATGCCTCATAGACTGTCTCAGCTGGGAGGGCCCAGCCTCTTCATTGTACCTACTTAGGTAAGCCAAGGCCCAGAGAAACGGCCGCCCGGTATGTCAGTGGTGGAGGGACAGTCAGACCCCAGAGCTCCAGACGCACAGCCTACATGCCTCCGCAGCTGTCTGGACGTGCTCTCCCCAAGATGCTCAGACTTCTAACTCCCTTCCAGCATCTGCTCCTGGGAGCTCCCCACTGCCCAGGGACACTGAGTCCCAAAGGATCTGAGTGACCCAGCTGACTCCCTTCCCTGTGACATGAGAAGCCAGCGGTCCTGACTCAGCTATGACAGCTTCCTCAGGCTCCACAGACACAGTCGGCCGCCACATTCTCATCTCCCCTCAAGACTGGATGGGAGCAGAGGCCAGCCTAGGGGACAAGAGTGACCCACGTATCTCACCCCTGCCTGATGCCATCTTTGCACTGAAATAACAAAATTATAAGAAAAGAGGAAACCACCAGGCACAGTGGCTCACACCTATAATCCTAGCACTTTGAGAGGCAGACTCAGGCAGATCAAAAGGTCAAGAGTTCGAGACCAGTCCGGCCAATATGGTGAAACCCTGTCTCTACTAAAAATACAAAAATTAGCCGGGCGTGGTGGCATGCGCCTGTAATCCCAGCTTCTCGGGCGGCTGAGGCAGGAGAATCACTTGAACCTGGAAGACAGTGGTTGCGCTGAGCCAAGATTGCACCACGGCACTCCAGCCTGGGCAACAAGAGTGAGACCCCATCTCAAAAAGAAAGAAAAAGAAAAGAGAAAATCCTCAGACCCTACAGCAGTTCGTCTTGTTTCTGTTTTGCTCATTCTGAGAACAGGAAGCTCCTCCTTTTGGGACCCAGGCCAGTTCCCCAAGTGTGGAGCCAGCAGGAACAGAGCGCCCTCACCCCCACTGCCCTTCTCACATGGCTGTGGGCCTGAAACTTCGCTTTTTATTACTATTTTTTATTTTTGAGATGGAGTCTTGCTCTGTCACCCAGGCTGGAGTGCATTGGCACGATCTCAGCTCACTGCAGCCTCCGCCTCCTGAGTTCAAGCGATTCTCCTGCCTCAGCCTCCCAAGTAGCTGGGATTACAGGCGCTCACCGCCAAGCCCCACGAATTTTTTGTACTTACAGCAGAGACAAGCTTTCACCACGTTGGCCAGGATGGTCTTGAACTCCTGACCTCAGATGATCCGCCTGCCTTGGTCTCCCAAAGTGCTGGGATTAGAGGCGTGAGCTTCCATAACCCACCACCTCTCGGTTATTGATTAAGGAGATAAAAATAACTGGGCTGGGCTAGAGCAGCCATTCTCGGGGCTGAAATGACTGAATACGGCCTTTACCCCAAGGAGGAGCTGATGAGAAGAGAGAAGATAAGGGAAAGAAGATTACAGAGGGACCCAGAGCTGAGAGGGCGTTGGGAGGGGGAGAGGCTGGTGTAGGAGCCCAGGGGACAGGCTGCTGAGGGAGCCGGCTGAGGGTGGCCGAGGCCTCAGAACGAAGGCTGGAGAGGTGGGTGTGTTCTGGGGGGGCGGAGCAGCGTGGATGACAAGAACTCTCCACTCTTAGGGAGTTCAGCATCAGCTTAGCTCTGGGCCGAGCTCACTCTTATTATTTTCTCATTTAATCCTGGCAACAGCTCCTTAGAGAGGAGTTGCTATTATGCCCCCATTTTCCAGATGAGAAAACTGAGGCTCAGAGAGGTGCTGTTACTGGCCAAGGTCACACAGCATCTGTGACCTCACAGCATGCTCATCTACAGCCCAGCTGGAACTTTTCTCTCCCTAGCCCCAAGTCCTGCATTTAAGGGCTGAACAGAAACCACCCCCAGGGAGTTCACGGCGGAGCCAAGACATCCCCACCCCCACATTCCTGAACCCAGTCCAGGGCCCCTTGGGCTACATCACAAGGCCTTGGAGGAGGGGCCGCGTTGGCCCCAGGAAGCCCTGGAGGGAGGCATTGGAGCCTTCACTGGGGCTCCAGGGAGCAGGTTCAGACTCTGGTCACAGCAGAAGGCTCAGGCATCCCAGCCGTCTATCTCCCAGCAACAACCCGCCTCCCCTGAGAAGGCACCTTTGGCAAAGCTCTGGAAGCACCCAGTGACGGCAGTGAGGAGGGGCGGGCGGGGGGGGTCACAGGCCAGGCCCTGACGGTGCTGCCTTCCTTCCCCGACCCCCAGCCTCACACCTTCTCCCCTCGGGCACCAGACCGTGTTCCTGCAGGTGCACACAGGTGCCCCTGAGGAGGCCTGCATCACCGGCGGCTTGGCTCTGGCTGCCTTCTGCCCTCGTCCCAGCTCTTGAGTCCTGCTGGAGTTGGGGGAGTTAGGGTGGGGCTGGAAAAGTTATCAAACTCACCTGGGCTGAGAGATGGGGCTTGGAGGGCACTAAGGAACGGAGACTGGGGGGACAGGCATGCAGAGGGGTGGTGGCTAGGCTGTAGCACCCAGGAGGAAGCTGCCCTGCATCGCTGCCCTCGAGTGGCTCCCAGGCTGCCCGCCCCGCCCCGGCAATGCCAAGCCTCCATCACGAAGGCAGCCCCTCTCCCTGCCGGGGGGAATACAGTGAAACGGGGGCTTGGGGAGGGGACAGTGCTGATGTTCAGATAATAACACAGGCTCAACAGTACCCCGTCAAAACAGTGAAAAGCAGCCATGCGCGGTGGCTCACGCCTGTCATCCCAGCACTTTGGGAGGCCAAGGCGGGCAGATCATGAGGTCAGGAGATCGACACCATCTTGGCTAACATGGTGAAATCCCGTCCATCTCTACTAAAAATACAAAAAAATAGCCAGGCATGGTGGCAGAAGTCTGTAGTCCCAGCTACTTGAGAGGCTGAGGCAGGAGAATGGTTTGAATCTGGGAGGCAGACATTGCAGCGGGCTGAGATCACACCACTGCAGTCCAGCCTGGGCAACAGAGCAAGGCCTTGTCTCAAAACAAACAAAAAACGTGAGAAGCAAGTGTCCAGACTGGTAAGTAGCCACTGCGCTGAGCCTGCCTCAGTGCCGCCAAGGAGTTCAGGACACTCCAGCAGCCTTCAGCTCAACACAAAGCCCTGCACAGCAAGGGTCTTCCAGGACTGCTTTGATTTGCTGACATATCACCCCAGGAAGGGTAGATACTCCCCCAGCCCCAAAACAAGCCAGGCTCCTCAGTCCCAGGAGGGGTGAACTAAACTCCAAACCCGGCTCAAAGCTTGAGCTGGGAAGATTTCTGAGCTTAGAATCAGGCTGGCCAGGTTCCAGCTGCGTCCTGGACACACCTCTTCATCTCTTCCCCTTGCAAGGCTGCGGTAAAATAGTATGGGGGTGGTTTCTAAAGATCTTTCTTGCCACTTTACTGAGCTGTGATTCCATGCTCTCTCTCTCTGTCTCTCACACACACACACAAATTGCCTTTTCTTTTCTTTCCCCCTAGAACTGACGCACGACCTGGAAATGAGAGAGGCCCAATCTCAGCAGCAAGGTAAGACAAGGACCACTGCTGGGGAAGTGTCATGGGGACCAACAGCTGGAGTTTTTCCCAGCCCTTAGTAAGACCCAAGAGTTCTCTGTCGCCAGCCTAGACTTGGCAACAGTCACTCCTTGGCTGGTGAGCAGAGTGCAGGATGTCAGCCACACTTGCCCAGTGGATGACCTTGGGGATGCTCTTGTGCAGTGAACAACCTACACCACCACACACAGTACCCCGCATACATGTCTCTGTCCAAAGTGAGGAAAGGAAAGCAGGAAGGAGATGGTAATGTGACTCACCTCCCCAGTCCTTCCCATCCTTGCACAAGGGATCACATGGTCAGTGTCAAGGTGCACTCATCTGAGTGACTGCAGGCTGAGGCCAAGATGTATGTCAGGATGGGCTCCTTGATTTCAAGGAACTTACAAGAAATGAAACACACACACATTAGTAAATCCTGCATTTTAAAAGAATTCCTGCTGTCGTAGAAATTCCACTAAAGTCAGGCGTGGTGACTCACGCCTGTTATCCTAACACTTTGGGAGGTCGAGGTGGGTGGATCACCTGAGGTCAGGAGTTCAAGACCAGACTGGCCAACATGGGGAAACCCCATCTCTACTAAAAATACAAAAATTAGCCGGGTATGGTGGTGCACGCCTGTAATCCCAGCTACTCGAGAGGCTGAGGCAGGAGAATCACTTGAACCCAGGAGGCAGAGGTTGCAGTGAACCGAGATCACGCCACTGCACTCCAGCCTGGGCAACAGAGTGAGACTGTCTCAAAAAAAGAAATTCCACTAAAATATTTGTTTATAGAGTATTACTTCACCCATAAAACTGGGGGGTTGAGGACTCAATAGGTATAGACTTTTAGTTTTGCAAGATGAGAAAGTTCTAAAGATCTGTTGTACATCAACATGAATATACCTAACAGTACTGAATGGTACTCCTACAAATGGCTAGGATGCTAAATCTTGTCATGTCTTTTTCCCCACAATTTTTTAAAATTACATTGTTGAGATCTTTATCATCAGATTATAAGAGCTCAGAACCAGGGCTGAATACATATAAAAAATTAGCTGCCTGTAACCCCAGCACGTTGGGAGGCCAAGGCGGGTGGATCACAAGGTCAAGAGATCAAGACCATCCTGGCCAACGTGGTGAAACCCCGTCTCTACTAAAAGTACAAAAAATTAGCCAGGCGCGGTGGTGCGTACCTGTAGTCCCATCTACTTGGGAGGCTGGGGCAAGAGAATCGCTTCAACCCGGGAGGCGGAGGCTGGGGTGAGCTGAAATCACCCCATTGCACTCCAGCCTAGGCAACAAGAGCAAAACTCGGTCTCAAAAAAAAGAACAGACTCTCTTCCATATTGCTGTGTTGCTTATAGAGAAGTGCTACAGGCTGGAAGTTTAAGCTATGATGTTAGAAGCCCTACAGATTGCTTTGTGTATTCATGCTTAAAGGTCAGCTAGGGGTCATCTAAACACTTAGGGACCTGGACTAATTCCGCCCAGTTTAGAGGACAACCTCTTCTGCCCAGGTGGTTGATGGGAAGCAGCACACATCCCAGACACTTGGACAGTTCTGTGACAAAGCCTCTTTCACTCCACTCACTGTCCTTTGTCTGAAAGGGTCTTTGTGGTCACCTGGGCTCAAGCCACTGCCCCAGTGTCTTGGTTTTTATCTTTTTTGAGACAAGGTCTCACACTCTGTTGCCCAGGCTGGCATGTAGTGGCACCATCTCTGCTCACTGCACCCTCCACCTCCTGGGTGGGCTCAAGAGATCCTTTCACCTCAGCCTCAAGATTAGCTGTTTCTACAGACACATGCCACCACGCCTGGCTTTTTTTGTAGATGGGGTTTCACCACGTCACCCACGTTGGTCTTGAACTCCTGAGCTTAAGCAGTTTGCCTGCCTCTGCCTCCCAAAGTGCCAGGATTACAGACGTGAGCCACTGTGCTGGCCTATCTTGTCTTTCAATGGGCTTGGAGAACTCTCTTTTTATTTTAGAGACAGGGTCTTGCTCGTTGCCCAAGCTGTAGTGTCCAGTGGCACAGTCACAGCTCACTGCAGCTTTATACTTCTAGGCTCAAGAGCTCCTGCCCCCTCAGCCCTCCCCCGAGTCACTGGGATGAGTGTGCCAACCCACTGGCCTTAAGAACATTCTTTGTCCTCTCATCACTTGGCAATTTTCATACCTCCAGGGTACTTTTTCCACTTTCGGCTGCCTATGTCCCTACACGCACACGTCCCGAGTCCTAGGATATGGTTGTGCCAACAGAGCTTGTGGTCAGGAGGCAGAGGTCCTCAACTCAGCTGCACACAAGCATCACCTGGGAAGATCTAAGCAACACCAGTTCCCAGGTCCAACTCCAGGGATACTGATTCCATTGGTTTTTAGTAGTGCCCAGGAAACAGCATTTTTTAAAGCTCTCTGGGTAGTTCCAATGTCTATCCAGGGTTGAAACCTGCTGCAGTGGCAAAGGCAAACAA
Organism: Plecturocebus donacophilus; assembly: GCA_004027715.1. NCBI lineage: Eukaryota > Metazoa > Chordata > Mammalia > Primates > Pitheciidae > Plecturocebus > Plecturocebus donacophilus. The sequence continues at coordinate 17,646 of PVKP010029772.1, read as the reverse complement.
TAAACAAAAAAAATCACAAACATGTGGGCGGGCGCGGTGACTCACACCTGTTTTTTTCTGAAACGGAGTCTCATTCTGTTGCCCAGGCTGGAGTGCAGTGGTGTGATCTTGGCTCACTGCAGCCTCGGGTTCAAGTGATTCTCCCGCCTCAGCCTCCTGAGTAGCTGGGGTTACAGGCACCACCACGCCTGGCTAACTTTTGTATTTTTAGTAGAGATGAGCTTTCACCATGTTGGTCAGGCTGGTCTCGAACTCCTGACCTCGTGATCCACCTGCCTTGGCCTCCCAAAGTGCCAGGATTACAGGTGTGAGCCACCACACCCGACCAAGGTGACTCACGCCTGTAATCCCAACATTTTGGGAGGCTGAGGCAGGAGGATTGCCTGAATCCAGGAGTTCGAGACCAGCCCAGGACAGGCAACATGGCAGAGCCTCGTCTGTACAAAAAAAAATGTGCATGCCTGTGGTCCCAGCTCCCGGGAAGGCTGAGGTGGGAGGATTACTTGGGCCCAGGAGGCTCAAGTGGAGGCTGCAGTGAGCTATGCCACTGCACTCCAGCCTGGCAACAGAGGGAGACTTTGTCTCAAATAAAAAAAAAAGTGATCAATGCCTTACGGAGGAAAAAAGGGCACGGACTCCCTACACACACTCACAGCTCCTTCAGGCCCTTGCTCTCACCAGGTCTTCCTGCCACTGGGTTTTTACACAAGCTTTTCCCTCTGTCTGGAGCACCCTTCTCTCCTGTCTTCACTACTTAACTCCTGTTTATCCTTAGATCTCAGCTCCAGTCTCTTCTGCTGCGAAGACTTCCCTCTCGAGGTCACATTCTCCAGTTACAGTCACAGCACTGACTTTCCACATGTCACAGTTGCAAGCTCACATTTATTTGTGATTATTTACTATGCCTCTCCCACTATGCTGTACGCTTCACAGGGACCATTTTATTATGTGCCTTACCTCCAACACCTAACAGTGCACGCGGTCAGGGGTCCATGAATTATCTGTGGAATGAATAAAGGGCCAGGAAGGGGTTTGCACTTAAGCTGAAACCTGAAGAATGAGAGGAGAGGCAAGCAGAGGGTAGGATAGGCGCGAGGGCGGAACGAGGAAGGCCACTGCAGCCCAAGTGGGCAAGGAGAGGGGGCTCGGTAGGACGAGTAGGTGTGGGACGTGGGGAGGAGTGGGGCTTGTTTTTGTTATTTTTGTTTTTTGAGAGGGAGTCTCGCTTTGTCGCCCAGGCTGGAGTGCAGTGGTGTGATCTCAGCTCACTGCAACCTCGGCCTCCTAGATTCAAGGGATTCTCCTGCCTCAGCCTCCGAGTAGCTGGGACTACAGGCAGCCACCACAATGCCCGGCTTTTATATTTACCGTAGAAATGGGGTTTCACCATGTTGGCCAGGCTGGTCTCGAACTCCTGATCTCAAGTGATCTGACTGCTTCAGCTTCCCAAATGCTGGGGTTACAGGCAGGAGCCAGCGCGCCTGGCCTCGTTATATTTTTAGTAGAGATGGGGTTTCGCCATGCTGGCCAAGCTGGTCTCGAACACCTGACCTCAAGTGATCCACCCACCTCGGCCTCCCAAATGCTGGGATTCCAGGCATGAGCTCCCGCGCCCGGGCTGGGCGTTTTGCTGCGCCGAGCGCTGAAGCGTGCAGGTTCTGTTCCAATCCCGGCGGTGGCTGTAATCTCTGGCCTCTGCCCCGTTCCAGAGGCGGCGTCCCGGGAGCTGGAGAGCAAGTGCCGCGCCCTGGAGTCGCAGCTGGAGGCGCGGGCCGCGGCCAACGCGGAGCTGCGGCGGGAGGTGGCGCAGCGGGAGGCGCTGGTGTCCGCGCTGCGCTGCAGCCTCCGCACCGAGGAGCGCCGCTTCCTGGAGGAGCTGCGCCGCCGCAGCCACCGCGCCACCGTGCTGGGCACCGAGCTGCAGAAGCACACCGAGGCGGCCGCCTACCTCTCCTGCCAGCTGCACGCGGCGCGCCAGAGACTGCAGGCCCCGCGCCCGGGCCCCGGCGCCGCCGCCGCCGAACCCCGGCCCCGCCGCCGCGCACCGCGGGCCCGCCGCCCGCCCGCCGCCCACGAGGCCGCCGCCAAGGGCCCGGGCCGGGACTGGGCCGCCTGGGACCGCGGGGCCTGCGCCCTGGACGACGCCGACCCCATGCCCGACCCCGCGCTCTTCCTCTACGCCCGGAGGCCGCTGCGGCCCAGCGGTCGCAGCCCGCGCCAGCCGCCTCCCCAGGAGCCCCCGGACCGAGCCGGCCCGCAGCATCCCGCGCCCAGCCCGCCCAGCGCGCCCGGGGACCCGGAGTAGGCCCGAGGTGACGCGGGGCGCACGGGGAGGGTCGGCCAGGGACGCAGCTCGGGCCGCGCAGTCAGGTCCCGGGGACCGAGGGCGGCCGCCCCTCCTCCAGGAAGCGGGGCGCAGCGGCCCCGGCTCCCCCACCCCTCGAACCGCCAGCCTTTTGTACTTCCCGACGTTTCCAAAGCTTCGAGCGCTTTCCTCCGCGGGGCCGAGCGGCGGCACCCTCTTTCCGGGGAGGCTCCGCCGTCCGGGTCCTGACCGGGTCCCGCCTGCCAGCGAGACGGGAGGGGCGGGGGCCACGGCCGGCCCCGGGAAAGCCGACAATCCGTGGTGGGGTGGGAGGGCCGGGCTGGCCTGCGAAAAGTCCGCGGAGTGGCCGCGGTACCCCGGCCTCCCCACCCCCGCGCCGACGCCCTTCCCGCCCAGCCTCCTTCCTCCCAGGAGAGGCTCAGGCTCAGGGCTGTCCTTTTACCCCCACCCCGAGCCTGCCGACAGGTCCTTGCAGGCGAGCACGGAACACTTTAGAAGATGCGTCTTACCAGAGCCCCTGGGGGGAAGGTGCGCCTGCTGGAAGCCGAACTTCTGTAAGGTCGCATCCGTGGGCCCTGGGAGAGGATTATAGAAGCGGCCGGGTGGCCGGACTTGGTCTCGAGCCGTCTCCAGCGCAGCTCTTCCCGAGTCCGCCACGCTGGGTACGCGGGGACTGGGAGCTGTGCTGGAGAAGGGAGGTGATGGAGAGGCAAGCTGCCAGCCAGGCTTCCAGAAGGCAGTAGCCCCAGGTTTTCCTAGTCCTGTTTATTGGTGCTAATTTTGCTCGGCTTCCTAATCAGCTGGCTGCACCCAGAGGCAAGAAGAAAGAGGGCCTTAGCTGGGCACGGTGGCGCACGCCTGTAATCCCAGCACTTTGAGAGGCTGAGACGGGCGGATCACCTGAGGTCGAGTTCGAGACCAACCTGGCCAACTTGGTGAAACCCTGTCTCTACGAAAAATACAAAAAGCCGGGCGTGGTGGTGCGTGCCTGTAATCCCAGCTACTGGGGAGGCTGAGGCAGGAGAATCGCTGGAACCTGGGAGGTGGCGGTTGCAGTGAGCCGAGATAGCGCCATTGCGCTCCAGCCTGGGCGACAAGAGCAAAACTCCGTCCCAAAAAAAGGAAAAAAGAAGGGCCTGGCTTCTTGGAAGTGGCAGCTACTGGTAGAAGTTTGGGTTTGCTTGGGGGCATGGTGGGAGCACAGTGAGTCCCAGCTGGGACCAACTCCGGAGATGCCCCTGAACCTGTCGGAACCTGGCAGTGGTGGGATGTGCAGTTCCCGATGTCCAACGGTGGAAAGGGGAACGCCCCACCTCCTAGCCCTTTCTCCTAAGCTCCCCAGCCACCACCAAAGGCAGGAGGGGCAGTTGAGCGCAGCTTGTTACCCCCGCCCCCAGCCCAGCCTAGAAGGAAGCACACCCCTGGAGCCCCATGCCATCCCTACTGTGTGGGTCCTGCATCAAGTCCTAAGTGCCTGTGAGGTCTTCCAGGGGCTTCGAGGGGAGGACATGGGGCAGGGAGAGGCCTTTACCTCCCTCACAGACACCCCTTTCCTGACAGGTCCTGACCTTGGCTGACGCCACACATTCCGTATTACCCAGGGGTCTGGGAGGTGAGCCGAGTCAAGCTCTAGGGTTACAAGCTCTTCTCCCAACACGGCCCCACGAAGACGGGGGAATCCCCGATCACACCCCCTTTCCTTCCATTTGTTAGAGGGAGGGGAAATGGGCGAGAAGAAGCGACCAGTGAGCGAGCACACTCAGCCAATCTGCGCAGCCCTCCCAGCTGACCCCACCCGGGACTGCCCAGACCACTGAGCAATAACCAGGCCTGGTCTGCGGTGTCCAGCTCCTGGGATCCAGATGGCTGAGGTTGGGGCACCCTTGGGACAGTGCTCTCCAGTCTCACTTGGGCCAAGAAGGTGGCCTGGGGTCCCTGCTCTGCCTTCCCCCACCTCTACCCTCCACCAGTCCTGGTTGTGCCTGTGCCATCTCTGTCCCCCCTCAAGTATGTGTAACTCACTCCACCCCAATTCTGTCCCCCTTTCTGAACCTGTCTGTGTGTGAGGGCCTCACTCCTCTCTCAGAGGTGCCCAGAGGACCATGGGAAGGAGAGCAAGAGCCTCTATGCAGAGGAGCCCGCACAGACCCTCATCTCCCACGACCACACTTTTGGGGTGAACAGGGTGACTTTCTTAGGTCAATTCTGCAGAGATGGTAAAGTACTTTATCTCCCACCCACCCACTAAAAGCCATAGCTCCCTTTGCCTGGCCTCCCCTCAGCTCTATAGCAATAGCCCCCTTCCCCCTTCCCTCCTGGGCCTCCAGAGTGTCCAGCTGGGGCCCCACCACACTCTGGCCCCAGGGGTCTTCCAGTGGCCTGCCTGCCTCTCCCGAAGTGACCCCATCAGTGCCACCCAATTCCCATCCCTCTTCTAGCAACCACAGATAATGAGGGTTCTTTGTGGGAGCTCGGAGATTCCCCTAGATGAAAAGTTCTGAGTCTGTAGCAGCTGACTCACCGACTCTCAGCTGAGGTGCGGGAGGTGCCTGGGGCAAGCTGGGGGAGAACCCGTGGCAGGTGCAGGGTTCTAGTTTTCACAGACATTCCCCCCTCGCCCTCCTGGAAGTAATGGAAACTTCCCTCCACCCGCCTGCACAGAACCCTCCGTGCAGCAGAATGAGACTAGTAGCTGGAGTCACTGGCCTGCTCTTGGCCCCTGCCCAAAACTCAGCCTCGCCCGGGAGAGGCCCCACCCTCCCTGGGTTTGGCTTGAGAGCCCACCCAGCCCTAGGGAATCCTCCCACCCCCATACCCCCCAGCCCCTAGAATGTCTGGGTGACTAAGAAGGAAAAGGACTATATCCCTCCTCTGCGGCACGAATCCCCGCTGGGAGAGGGAGTGTTGAAGAGGACACTCAGGGTCCCTAGGTGGAGCTCCTGCCACACCCCAAGTGTGGACAGATCCAGGACGCAGAGCTGCTGGTGGGGACCTCCCCCCGCTCTGGAACTCAGCCAGGGCGCAGCGGGCTGTGCCGTCAGAGGCTCTGTACCTCAGCCTCGCCACCGCACCCTGCAGCCTGGGGAAGAGTCCAGGTAGGCAGCAGGATGGAGTCCTCCCTGGTGGAGAGAGGGAGGAAGCCTAGAGGGTGAGGGGCAGCTTCTCAGTGCGGGGAGGGGGGTCTCCAAGCACCTTCTCCAGGACACGCCAGCCTTGAATGGGGGATGCGCAGGGCTTCAAAACTGCCTGGCAGGCGCCCTGTGGACGGGGTAGAGGGGCCCTGCTCCAAATTTCTGTTGGCTGCGCTTTTGAATCCAGTGCTTTTCAGAGTGTACTCACCCACAGAAGTAGAGTCCTGTGCTTTAGGGTGACTGTCATATGCCTTATTCTTAATAAAATCGCTGAAAAACGTGAATTCAATCTCTTACTTTGAGCACTGTGCCCCACCACATCTTGGTTCTTCCAGGGTGGGAAGAGGATGTGGAGGAGCTAGGTGAGTGGTTCGGGGTCAGCAGTGGGTACAGTGAGACTAGGAGCTGAGACTCGGGTCCCCTCAGTAGATATACCTCAGACGGGCCGGGCGAGGTGGCTCACGCCTGTCATCCCAGCACTTTGGGAGGCCGAGGCTGGCGGATCACCTGAGGTCAGGAGTTCAAGACCAGCCTGACCAACACAGTGAAATAACATCTCTACTAAAACAAAAATGAGCCAGGTATGATGGCACGTGCCCGTAAACCTAGCTACTCGGGAGGCTGAGGCACCAGAATCCCTTGAACCCAGGAAGCAGAGTATGCAGTGAGCCAAGACTGCACCAGTGTATTCTAGCCTGGGTGACACAGTGAGATTCTATCTCAAAAAAAAAAAAAGAAAAGAAAAGAAAGGCGGGGCGCGGTGGCTCATGCCTGTCATCCCAGCACTTTGAGAGGCTGAGGCAGGCAGATCACAAGTCAGGAGAGCAAGACCATCCTGGCCAACATGGTGAAACCCCGTCTCTACATAAAATACAAAAATTAGTCACGTGTGGTGGCAGGTGCCTGTAGTCCCAGCTACTGGGGAGGCTGAGGCAGGAGAATTGCTTGAATCCAGGAGAGGTGGAGGTTGCAGTGAGCCGAGATCATGCCACTGCACTCCAGCCTGGTGACAGAGTGAGACTCTGTCTCAAAAAAAAAAAGCCATTCCTCAGATCAGGCATAAGGCGGCCATCTGAGGTGCTCTGGCCCTCAGCCGAGCCCTGCCCTGGCTCCATGCCACCCAATCCAAACGAACAAACAGAACCTTAGATCACAGGCTCCTGACTACAGTGGAGAGAAGACGGGAAGGGCCCAGGGCCTGGAATTGCCCACTGTCCTGTTCCGGAAGGAACCGAGTCCTGGCATCTTCGGCCCATGCTGGCGCCCTGCCCCCACCGGATCCAGCTGCAAGAAGCCCAGCTTCCCCGCGGGAGCCCTGTTCTTACCCTCCACTGTTGAGGGTTATCCTGGGATGTGGCTTTAGGAGCTCAGCGCAGCCAGCACCCATGAGAACTCAAGCCGGTGCATTTTCAACGCAGGTCTATGTTGGGGATGACTCAGAGAAAAAGGGAGCAGCTCTGTGTGCTAAGCACGCAGGGGACCTAAACCAAAAAGAAAAAAATGGTTTCCTTGCAACCCTCCTGATCACAGGACCCTTTTCCTTCTGGGGAACTGCTCGGCACCCATCTCAGTCCAGGTGGTGGGAGGGCTGACTCCACCCACCCGTGTGGCCCAGGCAAGGCAGGGCTGAAGACGGACATGCAACTCCATTCATTCGGCACCGATGTTACGAGCCTGTTCTGTTCAGCAGCGAACAGAGCAGGCCTGTGGAGAAGGACAACTCTTGGGTGGCTAAAATGGCACCCAAGAAATCTGGCAGGTAATTTGCCACCACAAGGGGTAAGGCTGCCTAAGTACAAAGCTACCATAAGAGAAACAGAACAGGCCAAGGTGCTCTGTCTTTCCAAGGAAGCTAAGGCCGCTTTGGGGTGAGGCCATCGCTCCATCTGGCGACTAGCACCACAAAAAAAAAAAAACGGGGGGGATACAGAACAAGGAGATAAGGAGACAATTCCAGATAATCAAGGCACCTGGATTCAGCCATGCCCAAAGCTCACAGACTCCTACGCTTTTCTGTTACATGGATCAATACATCCCCTCCCCCTCACACACTTGCGTGTGGAATTTTTTTTGTTTCTGTTTTTTTAGAGACAAGGTCTCACAGGACTTGAACTCGTGCTCAAGGGGATCATCCTTCCACCTCAGCCTTCTAAGCAGCTGAGAGTACATGCCTAGCTAACAACACACACACACACTTTTTTTTTTTTAAGATGGAGTCTCACTCTGTGGCCAGGCTGGAGTGCAGTGGCTCAATCTCCCCTCACTGTAACCTCCGCCTCGCAGGTTCAAGCGATTCTCCTGCCTCAGCCTCCTGAGTATCTGGGATTACAGGCACGCGACACCATGCTTGGCTAATTTTTGTATTTTTAGTAGATGTTGGCCAGATGTTTAGTAGATTCGCCATGTTGGCCAGGCTGGTCTCAATCTCCTGACCTCAGGTGATCTGTCCACTTCGGCCTCCCAAGTGCTGGGATTACAGGCGTGAGCCCCTGCACCAGCTTTTTATTTTATTTTATTTTTTTTGACATAGAGTCTTGCTCTATTGCCCAGGCTGCGATGCAGCGGCCACGTGGAAAAACCTGTGCCCAGCCAGTTTTTTCTTTTCATGTTGAACTCAGTTTAAGCCTCGAGGCTCAGGTTTGGGCACAGGATGGGCTGGGACCAGGAGCTGTAGCAAATCCGGGAAGCCTGCCCAGGCCTGGTCTTGTTCCGAGCCTTTTATCTCCGGGAGCAGTGAGGGAGCCGAAGGCCCAGCCTTGGATAAACATCTGCCCAAGACAATTGAATCTCATGTGGGATTTCAGAAAAGAAGAAAAGAGAGGCGGCCGGGCATGGTGGCTCACACCAACACTCTAGGAGGTCAAGGCAGGCAGATCACTTGAAGCCAGGAGTTTGGGGCCAGCCTTACCAACATGGCAAAACCCCATCTCTACTAAAAATACAAAAATTAGCCGGGCGTGGTGGCAGGTGCCTATAATCCCAGCTACTAGGGAGGCTGAGGCAGGAGAATCGCGTGAACCCGGGAGGCGGAGGTTGCAGTGAGCTGAGATCGCGCCACTGCACTCCAGCCTGGGTGACAGAGCCAGATTCCGTCAGAAAAGAAAAGGAAAAGGAAAAGACAGCCTGGTCGCTTGAGAATTGCTTGAACCTGGGAGGCAGAGGCTGCAGTGAGCCCAGGTCATGCCACTGCACTCCAAGAGTGAGACTCCATCTCAAAAAAGAAAAGGAAAGAGTAGGGCAGGGCAGGGCAGCGCAGGGGCATTCGGGCTCCCCAGACAGACCCCTGGGGGTGCTTGGCTAAGCCCATCCCAGTCACAGTTCAGGGTGCAGATATGGAATGTCAGAACCGGATAACTGTTTGTTTTGAGAGGAAGTCTCAGGGTCACCCAGGCTGGAGTACAGTAGCAGGATCTCCGCTCACTGCAACCTCCTCCTCCTCCCAGTTCAAGCGATCCTCCCACCTCAGCCTCCTGAGTAGCTGAGATTACAGACATGCACCACTCATGCCCAGCTGATTTCTGTGGGGTTTTTTTTTTTTTTTTGTATTTTTAGTAGAGAAGGGGGTTTCACCATGTTGGCCTGGTCTCGAACTCCTGACCTCAAGTGATTTACCCGCCTGGGCCTCCCAAAGTGCTGGGATTACAGGCCTGAGCCACTGCGCCTGGCCTCAGATAACTCAAAGATCATCTATGCACCAGGCACCGTGGCGTGTGCCTGTAGTCCCAGCTACTCGGGAGGCTGAGGCTGGAGGACTGCTTGAGCCCAGGAATTCTGGGCTGTAGTGCGCTATGCCAATCGGCTGTCCGCACTAAGTTCGGCATCAATATGGTGACCTCACAGGAGCGGGGGACCACCAGATTGCCTAAGGAGGGGTGAACCGGCCCAGGTCTGAAACGGAGCAGGTCAAAACTCCCGTGCTGATCAGTAGTGGGATCGCGCCTGTGAACAGCCACTTCTCTCCAGCCTGGGCAACATAGCAAGACCCCATCTCTAAAAATAATAACAATAATAAAAAAAGATAATCTATGCAACCCTTTCATTTTATACCTGGGTAGGCTGAAGCCCAGGTCATCTTACTGTTATCCCTTCCTTCCTTCCTCACATTTCTACCCATGCAGTTTTGGGGGTGGAGGTGGGCATTTTCTTTCTAGGGGGTTCCCAGAGATTGGCCAGGGAAGTAGGGGACTCTCTGCTGCAGTCAAAGGGATTTGGGTTCCTGTGTCACGTCTCCAACCCCCTAGGAAACTCTGAAAAGGAGGGGGAAGCAGGAAGGTAGGAAAGCCCCGCTGAGTGGGTGTGTCCATGATAACAATAATTAGGAAGGTGGGATGCTTCCAGCAGGCTAAAGATGCAGGCAGGGTCTCAGATGAGATAATTCTTCCTCCTTATCTCTATGCAGGGACCCAAAAGGTGGGAAAACTGCGGTGCTCAGGAGTGCCATGAGGCAGCCCCGAGGATGCCTGCTGTGCAGTAGGACCTTCGAGGAAAAGGGGAAGGGATCCACTGAAAATAAACTGCAGATTCTTTTTGTTTGTTTTCTGAGACAGAGTCTTGCCATGTCATCCAGGCTGAAGTGCAGTGGCCTGATCGCGGCTCACTTCAACCTCTGCCTCCCAAGTTCAAGTGATTCTCCTGCCTCAGCTCCCGAGTAGCTGGGTTTACAGGCACCCGCGACCACGCCCAGCTAAGTTTTTGTATTTTTAGTAGAAATGTGATTTCACCACGTTGGCCAGGCTGGTCTTGAACTCCTGATTTCAGGTGATTTGCCCACCTTGGCCTCCCAAAGTGCTGGGATTACGGGCGTGAGCCATCGAGCCTGGCCCAAACCTGGCTTTTTTTAAAAAATACTTTTTGTAGAGACGGGGGTTTCAAATGTTGCCCAGGGTGTTCTCCAATTCCCGCCTCGGCCTCCCAAAGCGCTGGGATTACAGGCGTGAGCACCGCGCCGGGCCAAGATGAATCTTATCACCTGTCACCTTTCCTTCCTGAGGTTTAAACGCTCACATCGCATCGCTGGCTTTCCTCACCACGTGCACTCCAGAACAAGGCCTGCTTTCCTTTGCCAATTGTGCAAGGCCCTAGGTTGGGCCCTCCCAGCCCACCTTAAGAAGCTGAAGCCTCCCAGTTCCCATCAGAGCCAGAGACAAATGCTCCTAAGGGAGTCTGCCTCAGGGGCTGCGCGGAGGCCTGCGGGGGCCTGTGCAGGAAAGATCCGCCAGGGACTCTGCCTGGAGCATGTCGACTCACTGCAAGCCTGGTTCGAATGTCACCTCTGCAGCATCCTCTGACCTCACTCTGCAGTCCCCACCAAGTGAAAACCAGCAACTACTGTAAAGCGTCCTCCCCGGCTCTACCCCTTGCTCTCTGTGTGACCTTGGTCTCGGCCTCCACTGTAAAACGTGGGTACCAGCCTGGAGGCGAGGACCCATCGGTCGAGGACGCGGGTGGGGAGCCCGTTCCGGCTCGGGACAAAGTTTGGCGGGTCCATTCTGACACTTGAGCCCCATTAGGCGTAACCCGCCCTCGCCTCTCGTGCCCGTGCCCTCAGCGGCCCTCCGCTTCCTCAATGATCCACCCCCCACCCATTCGGCGGGAAAGCGCCTGCCCGGTGGGGAGGGTAACGCGAACTCCGCGGACGGCAGCCGGCGTGGTCATCGGGCAGATTTGCAAGAGAAAACAGAGGATCACTGGGTGGGGGAGGGCTAGCCATGGCAGTCCCAGACCAGTCTCCACCCAAGGTCACCGCGCCCGCCCGACGAGCAGCAAGCGGCAGGCAGTCTCCCCGAGGCCCCGCCCCTCGAGGGCGCCCGGCCTCCCCGGGCCTGGAGTCGGGGTGCGTTGCCTTTAAGACGTTCGGGACAGTCACCGCGTCCGTGGGCGGGGAAAGAGGCGCGGCGCGTTTTGTCCCTCGCGGGCCGCCGTGGGCCCGGCCGGGCGCGAGGGCGGGGCAGGGGAGCGGCGGCGGGGTCAAAGGCCACGGCGCGCACCACGTGGGCCGGTGACTCCGTCCTTCCCGCAGCGGCCGCGGCGTGCAGGGCACTTGGGTTAGTGGCGCGGCGGGCGGCGCGGACAGCCGAGGCGGACGCCCGCTCCCGCCACCATGGTCATCAAGACGGACGAGTTGCCGGCGGCCGCCCCGGCCGACAGCGCCCGGGAGCACGGCTCGCAGGCCGGGGGCAAGGGGCGGCCGGGCGCGGCCGGTGAGCTGGGCCGGGGCCTGCGGGCCGCCGGGCGGGGGGCGCCGGTCCGGGGCGGCGGGTTCGGGACGCCGCGGGGGCCGCCGCCTTCCCTCCGCGCCGGGCCTGGTTGTACCTCGCTGGGCCCTCTACCGGGTCGCCCCCGCGCTGAAGGTCACCTTCACTGTCGCCCCCGGCTGCGGCCCGGACTTCGCACGTGGGGTCCCGGAGAGGACAGCCTCAGCGGGCACACGCGCGCCTCGTCGCAGGGACACGTGCGTGCACATGCGGTTTCGGGGTGCGCCGCCGCCGCAGACCGAGGGAATCGGCGGCCCCACCCCCTCTGCGCCCGGGAACTCTCTGGGCTGGGGTCGCTCTGACGCTTGCGGGACAGCCCCCTTCGGCACCTGCTCGGCGCCGGCCTCCCAGGCGTTCCCGAGCGCAGGGCTGCAGCCCTGGGGTGAAGCTCCCCTCGAGGCTTCCCAGGCTCCGTCTGCGGGAAGAGCACGATGTGCGTGCGGGGTGTGTGTGGCGAGGGGCTTCTCTGGTTCGCGCCCTGAGCCAGGCTTTCGTCGCAGGTCTTCAGGCTGTGGCGGCCGCTCTCTCAGGTGCTGGCCTGCTCGGCCGACCTGGAGTAGGGGGCGTCTGCATGGGCATGGGGCAAAGCCAAACCCCTTGGCAGGGGGAAGTGTTTGTGCCAGAACTTGATCATTAACCTGCCTCATTGCGAAAAGTGGGTCAGACCAGAGTTGCAGTTTTTAAGGCAAAGGTCGTTAGTGTGGAGTCAGGCTCCGCGATCCCCCATGGGGGCTGTGGGAGTGGCTGCACCTCGCCTCGGGTGGGGCGGCTTCTCTCCCTTTCTCCTGAGCCCTCTCCCATCTCTCTGTTCCCGCCACTGTGTCTCGGGCTCCCGCCTTGGGGCTGGAATCCCCTTCCCGGCTCCCCACATCCTTCTCAGGCCTGGATTGCGGTCCTCTTTGCTCCAGGTGGCGGCGGGGGTGCGGAGCTACTGTGTCTCTTCCTCCCTCCTCCATGGCTGTCCTCAGTTGGGATTTGTGGTCTTAACGCCTCATCATCTCCCTTCCCAGCTTCGTGAGGGCTCCAGGGCGGACTTGGGAATCAGATGGGGACGGTGTTAGGCTCTCTGACCCTGTTCCCGTCATAGCGGAGTTACCGAGGAGTGAGGGACAGCTGCTGGGGCGTTGCTGCTGATGCGCCTCGGCAAGGCCAGGGCAAATGCTGATGGCTCCAGCCTGCCAGGCTCCGTGCTGATGTGGTTCTGAATCAGTGGGGCAGGCTAGATAAGGGGAGGTTGGCTGCCTTACCCTCTAGCAGAGACCTGCAGGATCGAAGTGACTTGCACAAGGTCACACAGCCGTTTCGTTGTTAAGGGAAGTACTTGGAGTCCAGCTCATGGCCAGCAAAGCCAAGGCTGCCGTGGCCTGGCCCAGAGGAAGCTGGGAAGGCGTGTTGGTTTGGATCACATGCCGAGAACCCGGGGCTGACGAGCGTCTGCCGGAGGATTTCTGTCAGGGAGTCAAGCCCCTTCCTAACTCTGCTGAGGGGGCTCGGTCTGGGGTAAGCTGGGTCAGGGGAAGAGCACAGCTATTTGTTTGGGGGAAACTGGAAGCATACGTACGCATGGGCCGCTGCGCCCCCGGGAAGCTAGCACAGATAGCTAGGATTCACATTACAGCCAGCCTGGATCTATTAAAAGGAGAACAGAGCCTTAATGAAGACCCCCCCCAAGCTGGGGCCCACCTGAGCATCAGAACCAAGGCTCCTGACCCCTGATGTCCAGCTCTAGAAGGCTCTTCAGTCCCCTTAAGAGGTGGTCAAGGCCATTGAGGGTGGGGGGCAAAGTTTGGCTATCTTCTTGGGAATAAAGCAGCTTTTAGGGGTTAAGAGAACAGGCAGGTTTTTCAAGTTCACAGTGGTGTGTCAAGTTCCTTCTGCCTAGGGGAGGGCTCCCTGGAGATGAGGCCCAGGGGGGAGGAGAAGGAGGCTGGCAGGTGGGGAAGGAGTCTAAGGGCTTTTGGGAGCTCCCCCACAGGATCGTTGCTGTTCTCTCCGATGGGATGTGGGGAGCAGTTTGAGGAACTCTCACTGTCCTCAGGCCCTGAAGACACCTGCCTCTGTAGGGTCTTCAGTAGGTCACCTGCCTTCCCATCCCCTTTCCTTGAAGCCCTGGGCTCCTGGGATGGGCGATGCACCTTTTAGGACCTTACTTCCTGCTGGAGCCTCACCTGCTGAGGCCTTGGCTGGGGTGTGGCCTGGCCCTGGCACAGTCTTCTGAGTGAGTTTGTGGCTGGCTTGGGTGGCACACAGGCCCCCTGGGGAGGCCTGAGTTTCTTTTCTGGCTGCTCCCATCTGCTGCCTTTGGGCTCCCTGCACCTCCAGGCCCCGGCGAGGGTGTGCTTTATCTCTTCACTGGCATCTGAGTTTGCCAGTATGCTGAGTGCTGTTGGGGCACCATGCTCCTTTCTGCTGGAGACCTCCTCTTCCCCTTTTCTACTGCTCACTCCTCAGAGGTGCCCTGGGGACATGAGGGCAGGGAGTGTTGGCCCCAGGGTGTAGAGGCCTCGGGGAATCCTGTGACGGTGGCAGCTCTACCCCCCGGGGTGCATCCTGCCTGTGGGTGCTGCAGCCTGGCCCTAGCGAGTGGTGCTGGCACTCAAGAGCCGTGGGCTTGGGCATCTGACACACCTGTTTTTGCTTTGCTTCTGTTTGAAAACGTAATCCCAAATGAGATAGTCACACCTGCCTTTTTGTTGCTCCAGCTTGGCTGCCCCTTGCCCTGTGACCCCGGGCAGCTGCTTCTTAGCCTTCTGGAGCCTCAGTTTCCTCAGATGAGATGGGCGGGCCATGGCAATTGCGGGAGCTGCCGTGGGCTGGGCCTGTCCTGGCTCTGTGGTAACCAGAATGCAGGTGGTTGTCAACACTCCTTGGGGTCACTGCCAGGCCACCCCGCCCCACTCTGTCTCCAGAGGGTGAGGTGTTTCTGGAAGCGGTGGGAGCAGAGGGGCTCTGCCTCAGCCTGGTCCTTTCCTCTGGTCATTGTGCGAGTCCCAGAACCCTCTGTGGGGGCTGGGAAGCAGCGTCTGCCTGATCCCTGGACCTGGAAGGGAGGGGCTGGAGTGAGAGCCTGGCCCCGCCCACCCTGGGTAGGGTGGATGCTGGGGCAGCCCTCACTGGGCCTGGCAGCGTGGCAGAGGCCCTGGGAAGCGCCCTGGCCAGCTGGGAGGCAGCTCCTCCCCCGCTGCGGCGCCGGCCTCTTGTGTCAGCTATCTTCTCCCCTGGGAGAGACTTGGTTCCCTCCCGGCAGGGCCGGGGCTGCTGGGAAGGGACGATGGAGCCTGCCAGCTTCTTGATGGCACTGGGAGGCCTGGGGCACGGGTGCAGTTGTCCTGTGGGAGGCTGGGGCCCATCCCCCTCCCTCCGGCTAGAACCAGTGACTCCCAGGAAGGGGCTGGCAGCCAGGTCACCTGCAGGGGGCAGCAGGAGCCAGAGGTCCCAGCCACGCCCTTAGGCCAGGGGCAGCAGGGTGCTCAGTGTCTGGGCTGGTGGGCAGAGGCGGCTGCCTCATGGCCTGGGCCCGGATCTGTGCCAGCTGTTGCCAGCAGCTGGCCGAAGCGGTCCTGCTCAGCCCTACTGGGGTGGGAGCTGACGAGAGGACCCCCTTGCTGGGCCCTGCCCCAGCCAGCCTGTCTCCTAGGCCCTCGATCTTGAGGGGTCCAGGTACCCCAAATGCTGGATGCTCCGGTCCCCCTGCCGGCTTTGCCAGCAGTGACCCCCTTTCTAGGGGGCAGAGGGCGGTGGGCTTGAGTACTGATAGCAGCTTCTCCTGGGGTTCTGGGGCCGCTGGGTTCTCCTGGCCCTCAGCCGTCCTTCCGGCCGACCTTGAGCAGGATGCCAGGCCGGGGGAGTGTGCCCTTCCTGGGGCTGCCCCAGCAGGCCTGGCCTCACTGAAACTCGAAGCCAGCCAGAGCTCCAGCCCCAGGCCGAGCGACTGCATGAGGGCAAGGGTAGCGGCAGAGGCTGGAACCGGGGACGCGGGCAGTGCTGGGCCTGAGCTGGGGAGCCACCTGCCTTGCGGCCACGGCCATCCTGAGACTCCAGAGCCGAGGGGAGGGCAGCTGCCAGCTGCACCAGGTGAGCACCGGGACCTCGTGAGCCAGCAGCCACCTCCTTGCGGGGGAGACCGCTTGGCCTTCTCCGGGGGTGGAGGTCTTCTGTGTTCCCTGGAGGAGCGACGAGGGGCAGGACCTGCTGTGCTGGGGAGCCTGCTGCCTTCCTCTGAAACCTGATGAGGGAACAGGTGCCCCCGAGGGTGGTCTCCCCGAGCTGAAGGAGGAGAGGGGACGCTGTGGCCACCTTGCCCTGCCCCTGCCAGACGTGCAAAAGAACGCGGGCTGTCTGTCTAGATGCCCACTTCTGGGGTCCCATAGCTCAAAACCGCTGTTGTGGACTGGGGGGCCCTCCCTGCTTCTCCCCGCATTCCTGGGACGTAGCAGCCAGCACGGCCTTTCTCAGGGACTCGGGGGGGACTTTCCTGGGACTGGCCGCCCTGCCTCTGGCTGCTTTTTGAAAGCTGACCGACCAGCACCCCAGTTCTCTCTGCTGTCACTAGACTCAGGCGAGTTTTCACTTGGGGTCGGTGGGGCTGCTCACCTGCTCGGGGCTTGAGGGTGTCCTTCCTGAGGCTGCTGGGTCTGGAAGGGAGCGGTCTCTGCGTCCTTGAGGGTCTTGGGAGTTCACTGCAGGCTTGGAGAGGGTGTGGTGGGGATGGAGGGGCATGACAGACAGACAGTGAAGGTCTGAGGTGGCCAGAGTTGAGGGCAGTGCCGCGGTGTGGGGTGTGGGCTGCAGCAGGGAGCCGGGGGCCATTCTGACTTGGTGGCCTTAGCCCAGGCTCTGAACCTTTCTGGGCTTCAAATACCTCTCTTTGGGGCAAGGGGGAAGGGACTGTCTGAGCTCTTGGAGGTCCTGTTTCTCATTAACTTGTGGGGTTCCAGGGAAGGGGTGACCCTCCGGGCCCCCGGTCCCTGCCTCTCTGTGCTGGCCTCATCCCTTCCCCAAGGCTCCTGCTCCGTGTTTCTGGTGGACCTGGATTGGGACCACACAGTTCTGGGAGAGGTACCCGTTTCCTGAGAGCTGGGGTCTAGACAGGATGGGCAGAGCTGGGCGAGCTGTTCTTTCCGGAAGGGAACCCAGACCCTCCTCAGAGCTGGGACCGTTGAACTTAAAGCCAGGCTGATGGCGGATCCTGGGGCCATGGTCCCCATCTCCCAGGCAGGTACCCAGGCAGCCCGTGTGACCAGGAGCTCTCCTTGGTTCCGCTGGAGCCTGGTAGGAAGGCAGGGTCTTGTCACCTGCGCCCCGCCCTGCTTACAGCACGTGGATTGGGTGCAGCCTGCAGATGCTGGCCTTGGCTAGAGGTTTGCAGTCAGTATGTCATGAACTGGGGGCCTTTCTCATTGAGCCTGGGCGCACAGAAGGTGGTGGGTAGAGCTGCTGGTGAGGACGCCACCCTGGGTGCCGCCGAGCGCCCGCTCTGGGAGTGAAAGGGGCAGGGGCCGTGACTCCGCCGTTCAGCGTCGATGGGCAGGCTTTTGAAAAGAAGGTCGATTTCTCTTAGGCCTTGAAGGGTGAGTCAGTGTTTGCTGCACAGAATGGGCCGTCAGGGACAGCACAGACACAAAGGCACAGCGCAGGGAGGGCGGGGGGGACCCGGCTGCTGTGGTGCGGTGTCCTGAGACCGCAGTGGGGAGCCGGTAGGAGCTGAGGCCGGCCCCAGAAGCTTGGTCTGGTGAGCGGTGAGCGTCCCAGGAGGGCTCCGGGTGGCCCTGCTGAAACCGAGGGAGGGCCTGGCCGGCCGGGGCTGCAGGGACTGGTCCTGGGGCTTGGGAGATTCAGGGGGGGTGACTAGTTAGAGGGTGGGGGCCTCAGAGCAGGAAGGCGGTTCTGTCCCTGCAAGACCAGTCTTGAGTGAGGCCCAAGGGTGTGGATGCGG
>PVKP010029771.1:0-28626 GCA_004027715.1 Plecturocebus donacophilus | reverse complement strand
CAAAGGATAGTTACCCAAACTCTTTATGGTATAATTACTTGAAATAAATCACCTTTATTTTGAGGCTGATAATTTTATATTAATAATTTTCTGAGTCAAGTTTCGCGTTACATCCTAGAGACCTCCAACTAAGTTGTGATTTCTAGTGATCTCCATATGTAATGAATAGAAAATAATATTTCTAGGTTATGTTGTTCTTAACCATGGATGTATATATTAGCCAGATAATATTTTTAATGTCTATGATATTTGGGTCTTACACCAGGGAATTATTTTATTTTACTTTTTGATATGTCTCCCAGGTGATTACAATGTGCTATAATAATTGGTAATAAAAACAATTCATGTATTTAATATCGATGATAATTACTTTTGATATTACTTACCAAAGCAATGGTTTTAGACCTGGCACTCTTGATATTTATTTTTTGACAGCATAATACTTTATTAAACAGCATGAAAGCTTTTCTTAAATTTATGAATACAAATTGAATTTGTGTTTGTCAAAGGAAATGTAGAACACTCAAACATATAAAAATGTAAATTTCTGTAGGTCCATCATTTCCTAATTATTATCACTGCTATGATTATTTTATTTTGTACATACATTATTCTCCACATATATATGTATATATATATGTGTGTGTATATATATATATCTCCATATATACACACACATATATATGGAGAGAGAAAGAGAGAATCATAGCCTCTCCACATAAATAGGCTATGATTATAGAGATGTACATATACTAACTGATAAATCAGAAAATATAATGGGTCTGAGATTTCACCATGCTTCCCTGGCACAGGGTATATATAAATAGCAACACCTCTGGATAAGAAAACACACCTTTTATTATTCAAAACAGCAGCCAGGCTAGCATCTTATGTCACTCCTCCATATCCCAGTTCTTCACAGAATTATGTGATGGGTCAGATTTTTATCTGCACAAGAACCACAAAATTATGAGACTTCGAGTTTATCTAAGGTGAATGGCATACTTGCTTCTCCTTTCATCTGAGAAAACAAAGCTTCCACGAGCTTAAAATTTTAGTAAATGGGTTTGAGGTAGGAGATCATCAGAAGGACTTGTTTTCTGAACACCAGTCATGACTCCTGTTGTTGTTTCACTGCTTGGAGCAGGATC
This sequence comes from Plecturocebus donacophilus, assembly GCA_004027715.1. NCBI lineage: Eukaryota > Metazoa > Chordata > Mammalia > Primates > Pitheciidae > Plecturocebus > Plecturocebus donacophilus. Next base: position 27,475 of record PVKP010029771.1, on the reverse strand, counting down.
TGGTCAAAATATGGTGCATTGAAGACGTTGGATGAAACAAGTAGAGACAAGGAAAGCATTCTTTAGTTGCCCTCACTGCTTATCAACATAAAGACACGCCTACCAGCACCATTACAGTTTAGAAATGTCATGGCAATATTCCATGTCAATAACCCAAAAGTTATCTTATATGTTTCTGGAAACTCCCCAGCACTTTTATAGAATGTTATTATTTTCACATATAAAAATGAGTATACATACAGCTGCTCAGCAGCCCTTATGCTGCTCCTGTGGGTGCACCACCTATGGGTTAGCCCTGCTCTGCAAGAAGCCGTACCTCTTCTGTACATTATCACTTCAATAAAGTTGCTTTCTTTCACCACCGTCTTGCCCTTGAATTTTTTCCTAGACAAAGCCGAGAACCCTTTCAGGCTAATCCTAATTCTTGGGCTCACCTTCTCTGCATCAGTTTTGAGAGAGAGAAGAAAAGTACTTCTCTATTTTTAGTAGCGCTTGTCAATACTTTTGATCAGAAAGCCTGGATCATGCGAAAATATTAAGAAATCTAGGGAGAATTGTTTCACCAACAACAATTATTTTTCAAAATTGCTTCAGTGTGGTACAGAACTATTCAAATAAATACATCTCTTCATTTAAATATTTGCACTTTAAATATATATACCCTTTTATTTAAAAATCTTCATTTTTTTTTTTTTGGTGTTGTAGATTTTAAAATTTGTTTTCTTTTCAGGAGAAAAGACTAGATGGAACATCTTTGTAAATAAAACCCAGTTAACATTTGACTGTTTAAGTTCAGTGCTAGAAGAAGAAGTACCTGACCAAAATCAATTAACTTTCCATAGGCTACTGACTTATAGAAAAGTTGTAACAGGCTCAGGCTGGGCGTGGTGGCTCATGCCTGTACTCTCAGCACTGGGAGGTTGAAGTGGGTTGATTGCTTGAGCCCAGAAGTTCATGATCAGCCTAGGCAACATGGCAAAATCTCTACTCTACAAACACACGAACAAAATTAAAAAAATTTTTTTTTAGAGAAACACAAAAATTAGCTAGATGAGGAAGTGAAAGTCTGTAGTCTCAGCTACTCAAGGGTCTGAAGGTGAGAGAACCACCTGAGCTTGGGACTTGGAGGTTGCAGTAATCTGTGACTGCATCAGTGAACTCCAGCCTGGGTAATAGAGTAAGATTCTGTCTCAGATAAAGAAAAAAAAAAGGAAAAGAAAAAGAAAGTTATAACAATTATGTCTGTTTTTATTTAGACAGAAATTTCAACATTATATTCCGGATAACAATATGAGGCTTTGAGTTGAATATATTCCAATTACCTTCGAAAATCATAGTATAGAAATTTACTAAATTAAAAAAAATTCAAGGCTGTTCAGATTTATATTTTGTCAACCACAGATTAATATATGTTACATTTTTACCAATTTGCATACTTTTCTTTCTGAGAAATAAATGTTAATATTGTATGGTCCTTTATTCTATTTGGACTTTAATATTTTTGCATTGATTTGCATGATATTTTAACACCTCTTCCTTTCTTTTATATTCACTGCAAATGTTACTCAGTTTGCTTTTAATTTTGCTTATGAAATGTCTAAATAAAAAATCTTAAATATTTCTTTCTATGGCTTTATCTTTCTTGTATTTTACTTCCTTATTCTTCTAAAATTTTTGTTTATGTTTGGTGGGAGGACATATTATAACTTGATACAGTTTTACAATATCTATTAAATAGATATCTCAGCATGGCGAATACATTTATTATTATTTATAATGTCATTACACATTGTACGTAATATAAGGGTCTTTAGTCATGTGTGATTACTATGTTATTTACTGGAGTGTTGGGGAGGCCAGATCTTTCTTTGATTTATCTGTTTCTCAGAATGCTCACAATTGCATTCAAAACACGTCTGCAATCTATTCACTTCTTTTCATCCCTATTGTATTACTATTTAATAAAAAAAATGATAATTTTTACAGCAATATTTATATAGGAGCAGAGTGGAACTGTTATGCTAACTATATACATATAATTTTGTTTTAGATTTTACAAATTATATACATAGTCTTAAATGAATTTACTTAAGAACTTTAAAAGTGTATATTAAATTATTCTGATAAAATTTAAGCAAACACTCTTATGTTACTGCTTTTATTTCTGAATATTCAAAAACTGAAAATTTTGGTTGACTGCTATATGTTAAAAATTTATCTCAATATTTTAATGCTACCACTCCCAAATAAGATATAAATAAAATATATGTGTATAATATATATGTAGATGTACATATGTATGTAACATGTGTTTATATGTATATACTCATACATGTGTGAATAAATAGAAAGCAACATCAAGAATGTGTCATAGGCAGGGCATGGTGGCTCACAGCTGTAACTCCAGCACTTTGGGAGGCCAAAGGTGGGCAGATCACCTGAGGTCAGTAGTTCAAGAACAGCCTGACCAACATGGAGAAACCCTGTCTCTACTAAAAACATACAAAATTAGCCAGGCATGGTGGCACATACTTGTCATCCCAGCTAATCAGGAGGCTGAGGCAGGAGAATGGTTTGAACCTGGAGGCAGAGGTTGCAGTGAGCCAAGACAATGCCATTGTACTCTATCCCAGGCAACAAGAGCTAATCTCCATCTCAAAAATAAGAAAAAAAGAAAAGAAAAGGAAAAGAAAGAAAGTGTTGTAAGGAACTACTTTGATTTGCACATATATTTATTGCTATATTCATTCTATGTGCTGACCTCAAAGCCTTAGTTTTTTTGTAATAGCTCATAATATTTATTTAACTAAACAAAGCACTATATATGTATAAAGCCATCTATTTAAGACAGAAAAAAATACCACATTGATTTAACATTTCTCACAGAATATTATGGCAAACATTTAAGTGTGCTGCTATGGGTGTTGAGATTTTCCCCAATACGAAATATACAATTAAGTGGAAAGATTGATAAGTAAAAAGAGATGTATCTAAACATTTAATAATGGAGAGAAGTAAAGGGAGTGAATACCAGGACCATGGAATAGAGGCATAAATAAGAGGAATTTTTTCTTGGAAGGTAAACCAGGGAAACTTATACCTAAAAACTTGGTAAATCTTTGACGGAGACAGTGATATAAAAGCAGCAGCAAAAAATTTCAGACAAGAAAATATAGCATGCTAAGGAGTATAAAATTTAGCTTGTATATGGAGGAATATAATACCATGAGTATCATAGTACTAAGCAAAGGAGTAACATGAATAGCTTAGCACCTTTTTTTTTTTAATTGAGACAGAGTCTCGCTCCGTCGCCAGGCTGGAGTGCAGTGGTGCAATCTCGGCTCACTGCAACCTCCACCTCCCGGGTTCAAGCCATTCTCCTGCCTCAGCCTCCCAAGTAGCTGGGACCACAGGCGTGCACCACCATGCCCAGCTAAGTTTTGTATATTCAGTAGAGACGGGGTTTCACTATGTTGGCCCGGATGGTCTCGATCTCTTGACCTCGTGATCCACCCGCCTCAGCCTCCCAAAGTGCTGGGATTACAAGTGTGAGCCACCGCGCCCAGCCAAATAGCTTAGTTCCTCAGAAAGATTACAGAAGCTAAAATATGCATAGTGAAATCTGGTTTCTGTTGGGAGTAATCTTAGAGACGGCAAGCAGTGACAAAATTGCTACATAAATACAGGTGGCAGATTATGATCTGTCTAATAGTTATCTTACTGTATTTTATCTTTAGAGACAGGATCTCACTTTGTCACTAATGCGGAGTACGATTGCAAAAGATCATAGCTCACTGCAGCCTTGACCTGCTGGGCTGGAGCAATGCTCTGGCTTCAGCCTGGAATTTCAGACAGGAGCCACTGCCCCTGGTTATGGTTCTCATGTAAGTAATGACTTATTGTTTATTACTTTTCATAGATACATTCTTTAAATAATTAGTTCCTAACCTATTACAAGAACTCACTTCTCATTTTCTTTCTCACTCTTGCCTATTACACCTAACACTTTCATTGAAAGTCTAATACTTACCATTCATTGACAGTCTTATTTGACCACTTGGTGATATTTTCAAAAGCAACCGTAATGTGTTTCTTAAATTTATTCCCTGATTTTCGTTAACCTACAGTGGATGTTTCCTGGTTCCTCCCTTACTTGACCTATAAATATTAGTATCCTTCATGCCTTTATCCTAAGACTTCATTTTATCTACCCACTAGTCAGTCTCTCTAGAGGTGGATTTAACAAGAAATGAATGAAATCTAAATTTCAGGTAACTTCATTTTCAAGCACTCCTTTAAAAGCACTGGGAGGAGGGATTGCAATATGTTACCATGTCTCTTGAATTTAGTAAAATATATTGAAGATATTTATTGTAAAATAATGTGAATCTCATACATTTTCCTCTACAATTATCCTTATTTACTTTCCACTTTGCCTCTGAAGAAAATGGAATACTTGTGGGTGTTTTAGGAACCCAAATGGGGGAAGAAGTTGAAGTGGATTTTTATGTAGTTCTCAGTCACTTCTGCATATAATTAACTTAGTGCTTGTTGGGCAGGCATAGGAGTGACTTCTAGAAATATTTCTGCCATTTTCTATTCTGAATCACTAATTCTGTGACACAAAATGGTAAAGACAAGTGTTATATTCCAATGTGAATTTGATTTTTCTCAAATTCAGCCCAATCAAAATATTTTAAAAGCATTGCTAATGAGTTATAAAACAAATAAGGAACATTTCAAAATTATGAAAAAAAAAACAAACATCAATCATTTATGTAAGAAAAGACACACATATGCTATGTTTTCTTTTGAATATAATGCTAAAAAATTCATTCTTAATTGAGGTGATCAAATAATGAAACCAAAAATCTATGAAACTAGGATTATAGAGGTTTAGTGTTACGCCATAAATGAATGCATATTTTTCTCAGGATTTTGCAAGATTGGTATTTGTTATATTTTATTAACTTTTTTAACTTTATTGACATATAACTGATATACCTAAATTGCCCATATTTAATATATACATTTTGATGATCTTGGTCATATACATACCTCTATTATCCCCCCATCAATATTAAGGTACAAAGCATATCTATCACCTTCAAATATTTTCTTATGTTGTTTTGGGTTTTGTTTGTTTCTTTGTTGTGCCAGGAATACTTAACATGAGATAGAACCACAACATATGTTAAAGTGCACAATACTATGTTGTTAACTATAGATCTAGCATTAAGATAGATCTTTAGTCTGAAATGTCTATTCTGATTTGTTGCCCACTTTGTAATAAAACTATTTTTTGTTGTTGTTGAGTTGCTTGAGACTTTTTTGTTCTAGTAATAGTTTATATATACTAAATTTCAATTTTATGTAATTTTGTGTGTCACAAAATAATCTCTTGATACATAATATTTTTACATACTCCTGGGACATATAATATTTTGATACATATATAGAAGGAGTAAAGATCAAGTCTGGATATTTAAGATATAAATAACATCAAGTATTTATCATTTCTTTGTGTTTGGAAACATTTCAAATTCTAGCTCCTACATATTTGGAATATAAAACATATTGTTGTTAACTACAGTCATCCTAATGTGCTATTGAAAAATATAATTTATTTCTTCTATCTACCTGTATGTTTTTAACCCATTTACCTGTCTTTTTTCTTTCCTTCTGCCCAATACACACCCTTCCTGGCCTCTGATAACTATTATTATCCACCTACATGGAATCAAATTGTTAGTTCCTATGTGTTAGTGAGAATATGTGATATTTGTCCCTCTGGGCCAGGCTTATTTTACCTAACATAATGTCCTTCAGTTTCCTCTATACACTGCAAATGATAACATTTCATTTTTTTATGGCTGAATACTAGTCCATTGTGTATATATACCACATTTTTTTTTCTTTTATCCACTGATGGGCAGTAAGATTGATTCCATATATTTGCTATTGTGAATAGTGCCGCAATAAATATGAGACCAAAGGTGTCCTTTTGTTATACTGATTTTTTTCCCTTGTATAAATAAAAAGTAGTGTGATAGTTCTATTTTTATGTTTTTGAGAAAACTGTATGCTGATTTCCTCTCTTGTAATTTTAATGAATATGTTGATTGGTTGTAACTTTTTTTTTTGATGGAGCTTGTAGGAATTTTTGTACATAAGATCATGTCATCTGTAAAAGAGACAATTTAACTTCCTCTTTTCTTATTTGGATGCCCTTTATCCCTTGCATGCAAGAATGATTCAACATATGCAAATCAACGAATGTGATATATCACATTAATCACATTAGTAGAATGACAAATAAAAATCATGGGATCATTTCAATAAATACAGGAAAAGCATCTGACATAATTTAACACTCTTTCATTATAAAGATACTCAACAAACAGGTACAAAAGGAATGTACCACAGCATAATAAAGGTCTTTGCCATACTTAAAAATATTATTGCAATTTCTAGTTCTATGCAAATATTTACTCTCATACTTTGTTTTATTTGCTTGTTTTGTTTTAAATTCTCAAACCAGATAAGCCTTAGGCTCGAGAGGTAGATGCAATCATCAAGGACTCCTTCTCAACCTTCACCACTCTCCTGGCTTGAGAAATCATCTGCCAAAAATTGCCACTCAAATATGTTCACGATTGCAAACCCATTCTCCTGAGTGATAGACCACCATAGTCAATTTTCTTTCTGACATCCTGAATTGAATTTATATTATTTATCAAATATATTACAGGTCCTTTCCTAATATTTCTCTTTTTAAATGAAAGAGATATTAATTCTCTTCACCAGTTTAAACCACCTTAACAAGACTAATATCAAATACTGATGTTATTTGAAATAATATCATTTTTACCAAAGAACATTTTTGATAACTTACTACAACGCCTTGTTAGTTGAATCCTAAGTTCCAATTAATTTTTAACATACGAGTAGGGAAGAATGTTCATAGAGATTAACCACTGCCTTTTCACACATACATAATGCATTCTTACAAACTTTTGTTTACAGTCTAATGTGATAACACACAGTGCAAGGCACCAAGTCAGAGTAGTAAGCTGCTATCATATATTTTAATATTTCTCTATAAAGAAAAATAATACTTTTACTGTAAATGAGATTGACAGAAAAATATATAGTTAATTAGAAGAATATGTCTCTACTGTAGGATTGCTTGAAATTTTATCTGTGAAAAAATTCTCTCTAGAAAGTGGCTATCGTAAAAAATGTTCTATAGCAATAAATTTAGTAATTTTCTATGTCTCCTTTTCTGTATGGTAACCTCAAGGATTGAGATAATATAAGTAACTTAAACTTTAATCAGTTGAGATAAAAATCATTCTAAACATGTTTAAATTTTATCCGCATCCTAAACTTATATAGTCTTATATCACTCAACTAAATATGTTTTGGTCCAAGTTTATAAAAAGTCCAAAATTAAGAGATGATGGGTAAGAAAGATACAACCAGAAGAATCTCTTGATATTTTAAACTTATCTTCTAAAGTAGGAAACATATATTAGCTTTCTACTGTGACTGTAAGAAAGTAGCAAAACCTAGCTGGTTTCCAACAATGAAAAATTAATAATTATACACTTAAAAATGTTTAAAATGTTAAATTTTATATTAAGTACATTTAACCACAAAAAATTATTAGCAGCAAATAGATTAAGGTAAACTCTATGTACTCCCTTCCCCACAACAAAATAGTGTTGTAGCTTTTCAAAAAAGCTTTTTCAGGAAAAATATGTAGAGATACTTATTTGAGGAAGTTAAAGTTACAGAATATGCACTAAAATAATTTTTAAATATTAGCAACAAATGAACAAAAACTCATCTTTATTTAAAATTGTAAAATGAAAGCCTGAAAATTCTTTGACTTAGGAATGACTGATGATATATGATCACATTAAAATAAGAATTCATATATTCTTTTGAATTCATCTATTCAACATCTGTCTATAATATTTTTACATTTTACTGGCATGCACAATTTTGTCAAGTTTCTGTGAGATATTTTTCAATAAAATTATAATTGAGATTTTAATTTAAATTACAATACAATACTTATGATGAAATAATGAAATAAAGTACTTATAGAAATGCAGATCACACTGATTAAAAGGTAAAAAAAAAGCTGAGTTAGCAGTTTTGCTTTATTTTTATTTTTTATTTTATTTTTTTTAAACTCCATTATGTTCAGGATGTGCAAGTTTGTTACATAAACATGTGCCATGGTGGTTTGCTGTACCTATCAACCTATCACCTATGTATTATGCCCAGCATGCATTAGCTATTTTTTGTAATGCTTTCCCACCCCTGCTTTCCTGAGACAGATCCCAGTATGTGATGGTCCCCATTATGACAAATACATAGCCAATAACATATATTGAATGGGCAAAAGCTGAAAGCACTCTCCTCGTTTCTCTATTTTCATTTGCTATCACCAATATATTCCTAAACTGAAACTTCTAAGTGAAAATTACTCATTTAATTAGAAATCAGCAAAGTTTATAGAACACATTGACAGAGATTCAGGAAAAAACATATTGTGGCTTATGCCTCTAAAATATGATGTACATATTCAAAAGTTATTGTTGCCATCTATTTTAAACTTAATTAAAATTAAAGGAGAGGAATTTGGGGCTGTTCCTGCAACTCCAGTTAAGTGAATGCTGAATTTTCCTTCATGACAATAAACAGTACTCTTCATATAGCATAAAGAAATAAAGGCTTAAATGTGGAAATGAACTCTAATTTAATATATGTTGGAGCTGCAAAATTGATATTTTAAGAGAAGACAAAGTGGTGGTTTTCTTAAAAAAAATCTTGTTTTATTGTCATACATTGTAATGTAGCAGTATTTTTAAATCTTCAAACAGATCTCTATGTCTTTCTCTCTCAACCTCTTTCTTTTCCCTATGTGTATATGTATGTGAATGCTACTTTCAGGAAATTTTATGAAATTGGATAAAGATAATTTCTCAGGGAAAAATAATATAAATATTATCACAAAAATCTATCTACAGATAGCACCATACACTTTATAAATGCCTGCACCAATTCCCAGAATGCTGAGCTTGGGGAGAAAGAATCAAATTGCAAATAATTAAGATAATCAAATTATATCTCAATTTGATTATCTTAATACTTATTGAATACTGTTGTGGACAGAGGAAAAAAAGTTCAAAATGCAACTATCATACATAACAACAAAATAGATGTCTGAATCAAAACATTTAGAGGAACATATAACATGGATAGATTTGTTTTCCTTAATTTGTTGGTAAATTTAATGTAGTCAGGTTCATGCCTTGTGGTTCATCAATAATTTTGTTTTAATAATTTTCACATCTAAAATTATAAAAGTAATTTTAAAATTTTTTGGTGAAAGTGAACTGAACTAACCAGGTTTGTTAGGACTAGCCTAATTTCATGCTAAACTTCCTTGAATTTCGTAAGCCACACAGAAATCTGTCATAGAATTTACATCCTTGATTCTTCTATGTGAAGTAGTTCAGTAATGTGTTTTTAAAAGGAAGATAAAAATACATATACATTCAGTGGAGTGTTCTCATCTATGAAGAGACTACACTGGAGTTGATCTAGAAAAGTTAAAATAGTAAGCTACTTACTTAATTTAAAGTATCTACTTAATGGAGTTCATAATTATTTTTAGAATTGTCGTTTTTTTTTAAATTTCCAAACAAATAACTTTGATTTGCACACTTAGGTATGATGAAACAGTGTAATTAAAAAAAAAGCAATGTAAAATTATTTTTAAAATACTTCCAAATTTTATGTTTATGTCTTGCATTTTGTGTCTGTAAGACAAGAATGTTTATTTAATAATTTTATTTGACTCTCTGCAAAAAAAAAAAAAAAAAAAAAAAAATTCCCCAAGGACTATAATTACTCAAGTAAAAACAAGAAAAGATGATAATTTTTAACTTAAATACCATCAGAAAGCTTGTTGTTTAATCTCTGGGCTCTTTCTTCTCTCTTTGACTTGTCTTTTTTCACTATTCAGGCATTAGTGGGAATGTTCCTTTCTGTTGGTCAATGGAAGTAAATTATTTGGAATTTTTCTTCAACATAAAAAGCCACTAAGTATGATTATAATCTGTACATAGTATTAATAATATGCCCATAGACACATTACTGTAGGCAGAGTTTAGGCTAATTAATTGACTCAGCTTTGATGATTAAGCAATATCTATGCTTAAAGGAGTCAATTTTAGTTGTTGCTCACAAATCATGAGTATTAGAAAACTGACAGCATCATAAAATATCAATGGGTAGTAAAATTGTCTACCTCAGTGCTAAAAACAATAATTTAACAATAAACTTCTGAATGCTAAAATCTTTACATTTGCTCAATCATATTTTCAGAATTTTTAATATTTGTATTTTATGATGATATTGTAATGAAATAAACTGGTTTTTGACACATATAAAATTTTACATTATTTCTGTTAAGACGCATATGACGTATACATTTGTATTGATATTCTATTCCATTAGTCTCTATGTCTATCTTTATACCAATACCACACTGTTTTTATCATTATAATACTGTAATAAGCTTTGAAATCAAAAAATGTGAGTCCTACATGCTTGTCTTATTTTTTTAAATATTGTTTTGTGTACTAGTGGTTCCTTGATATTTTATATAAATTTTAAGATAAATTTTTCTATTTTTAGAAAAAACATTATTGGGGTTTTGATAAGGGTTACATTCAATCTGAAGAACACTTTGGATAGTATTATCTTAATAATATCAAGTCTTATACTCCATAATCATGGGATTTATTATGATTTATTTATGTTTTCTTTAGTGTCTTTTATCAGTGTTTTGTAGTTTTTACAATTTATCACCTTGATTAAACTAAATCCTAAATATATTATTTTTCTTCCATTCTGTCATAAATGAAATATTTTCCTTAATTTTCTTTTTGGATTTTTACTATTAACACCTATAATTGTATCTAATTTTGGTGATGATTTAGCCATGCTACTTTGCTAAGTTTTTTATTAGCCCTAACAATTTTTCTAAAATACTTAGTGTTTTCAATGTATAAAAGTGTATCATCTGTGAACAGAGATAATTTTATTACTTTATTTCCATATGGGATGACTTCCTTCTTTTTGACAAAGTGTTCTAGCTAGAAGTTCTAGTACTATATTTAATAGAAACGATGAAATTGGGTATCCTTGCCTTATTTCTGATGTTAGACAAAAAGTTTGCAGTTTTTCATTACTGATCATAATGTTCACTGTTGGTTTTTAATATTGATTATTATTATTTTGAGATAATTTCCTTCTATTTCTAGTGTGTTGAATGTTTTCATTATGAAAGACTGCTGAATTTTGCCAAATAATTATTTACTTCATCAGTTGAGATGATCAAGGTTTTATTGTTACTTCAACCTGTTAATTTGGTACATCATGCTCATAGGTTTTTACATTCCAGAATATTTTTCATATGATCACTGATATGGTTTTGATTTGTGTTCCCATCCAAATCTCACCTTGAACTGTAATTCCCAGATATTGAGGGAGGGACCTGGTTGGAGTGATTGAATCATGGAGCAGTTTCTCCCATGCTGTTCTCATGATAGTGAGTTCTCACAAGATCTGATGACTTCAGAAGTGCCTATTCTCCTTTCACTTCTTATCTCTCATGTCACCATGTAGGACATGCCTGCTTCCCCTTCTGCCATGATTGTTATAAGTTTTCTGAGGCCTCCACAGCATGCAGAACTATGAGTTAATTAGACTTCTTTCCTTTATAAATACCCAGTCTTGGGCAATTCTTTACAGCGGTATAAAAATAGACTAATTCAGTACATTGGTACCAGTAGAGTATGGTACTATTATAAAGGTAACCTGAAAATGTGGAAGTAACTTTATAACTGGGTAACAGGCAGAAGTTGGAACAGTTTGGAGGGCTCAGAAGAAGATAGAAAGATGTGATAAAGTTTGGAACTTCCTAGAGACTTATGAATTGTTTTGACCAAATTGCTGACGTGATATAGACAATGAAGTCCAGGCTAAGGTGGTTTCAGATGTAAATGGAAAACTTATTGGGGACTGGAGTAAATATCATTCTTGATATGCTTTAGCAAAGAGACTGGCAACATTTTACCTCTGCCCTAAAGATCTGTGGAACTTTGAATTTGAGAGAGAGAATTTAGGGTATCTGATGGACGAAATTTCTAAGCAGCAAAGCATTCAAAATGTGACCTGGCGTTCTTAAAGTGTTTAGTTATATGCATTGACAAAGAGATGGCTTGAAATAGTAATTTATATTTACAAAGGAAGCAGAGCATAAGGTTTCAAAAATTTGCAGCCTAATCATGTGGTTGAAAACAGAACCCATTTTTCTGAGGAGGAATTCAAGCAGGCTGCAGAAATTTGCATAAGTAAGAAGGAGCTGAAAGTTAATCATCAAGGCAATGAAGAAAATACCTCCAGGGCATGTCAGAAACTTTTACTGCAGCCCCTGCCATCACAGACCTGGAGATCTAGGAGGAAAAATGTTTTCTTGGGCCAGACCCAGAGCCCACTGCTCTGTGCAGCCTTGGACTTGGTGCCCTGCATACCAGCTGCTCATGTCCCAGGTGTGGCTGAAAAGGGCAAAGGTAATGCTTGGCAATTTCTTCAGAGGTTGCAAGCTCTAAGCCCTGGTGGCTTCCACATGGTATTGGGTTTGTGGGTGTAACATCTGAATGTTTAGACAGAAGTCTGTTCCAGAGGCTGAACCCTCATGGCGACTCTCTACTAGGAAGATGCAGGGGGGAAATGTGGGGTGGATCCTTCATGCAGAGTTCCCACTGGGGCACTGCCTGGTCAGAGAAGAGGTTCACCATCCTTCAAACCCCAGCTACCCAATATGGTAAATCCAGTGACAGCTTGCAATGGGTGCCTGGAAAAGCTGTAGACATTCAACACCAGCCCATGAAAGCAGTTGCAGGGGCTGTACCCTGCAAAGCCACAGGACAGAGCTGCACAAGACTGTAAGAACCCACTCCTTGCATTAGGATGCCCTATATATGAGACATGGAGTCAATGGAGATCATTTCAGAGCTTTAATATTTAATAACTGCCTCACTGGGCTTCGAATATGCATGGGACCTGTGACCTCTTTGTTTTTGCCAGTTTCTCTCATTTGAAATAAAAGCATTTACCTAATGTCTGTACTCCCTGTGTATCTTGGATGTAACTAACTTGTTTTTGATTTTACAAACTCATAGGCAGAAGAAACCTTGTCTCAGATAAGACTTTGAACTTGGACTGTTGAGATAATTCTGGAATGAGTTAAGAGTTCTGGAGACTGAAGGAAAGGCATGATTGTGTTTTGAAATGTGAGGAAGAGATTTGAGAAGCACCAGCAGCAGACTGATAGGACTTTGTGTCCCTGCCCAAATCTTATCTTGAATTATAATCTTCAGGTGTTGGTGGAAGGATCTGGTCCTAGGTGACTGGATTGTGGGAGCAGTTTCCTCAGTGCTCTTCTCATAATAGTGAGTGAGTTCTCATGAGATATAATTATTTTCTAAGGAGCTGTTCCCCCTTTGCTTCCTCTCTATCCTGCCACCATGTAAGAAGTGCCTCTTTCCCTTTCCACCATGACTGTATGTTTCCTGAGGCCTCCCCAGCTATGGGTACCTGTGAGTCAATTAAACCTCTTTCTTTTATAACTTACTTAGTCTCAGGCAGTTCTTTATAACTGTGTGAAAATAGACTAATACAGTCATGATATATAATTCTTTTAATAAGCTACTGAATTCAGCTTGATAGTATTTTGTTGAGAATTTTTGCATTCATGTTTATCAGAGATATTTGTCTGTAGCTTTCTTATAGTGTAGCTATCTGGCTTTGATAGCAGGCAAGCACTGATATCATGATTCTGTGGCATCATGACCTAATTACCTCTGAATTCTTCATCTACTAATACTATCACCTTGGGAGTTAGGATTTCAACATATGAATTTTGGAGAAACATAAACATTCAGACCATGGTAGATATATGCATTTCCTTAGGAAAAGCAACTTAGGAAAAATATGTCACTTAAATCATTAAAAAATATGTGGAAGGAGCAAAGCAAGATGGCTAAATAGAAGCCTATACTGTTTAATTTCTCCACAGGAGCACCAAATTTTAACAACTAACTAGATATAAAAGGCTAGGATACAGGAACAAAAAATTAGATGAGCCATAAAGCACCTCAATAGAAAAACCAAATTTTAATAGCCAACTAAGCACTAAACGCACCATCAGAAGGTGCAAAAATTAGGTGAGCACTCATAGTACCTAGTTCTAACTTTATATTGCCAAAAGAGCCAGTAAAATGAGATAAGAGAGACAGTCATGTATTGCTGACACCACTTTTCTCCCAGCTCCCAACAGCAGTCCTTGGTGTGGAGAATCTGCATGCTTAGGACAGGGAAACTCAATTACTGGGGGACTTTACATTGAACTCAGTGCTTCCTTGTCACAGCAGAATGCAAACAGCACCCAGATGATGCCTGCCTATGGAGGGAGCTTTTAGATCAGCCCTAGCCAGAGGGGAGTCACTCATTCCAGTGGTCAAAGTGTGAGTCATGATAAGCCTACCACCATGGGCTAAAGAGCTCTGGGCTAAGTGAACTTGAGGAGCAGTCCAGGCCACAAATATTGCAATTCTTTGCCAAGTTCTTGTCTCGAGTTGGGCTCAGAGCCAGTGAACATGGAGGCCACATGACCTACTGAGACACCAGCCATGGCAGCTACGGAAGCACTTGTGCCACCATTCCCCCATCACCCAGCAGAGACCATGGGGCACAGAGAACTCTATGTGATTGGAAGAGGGAGAGTTCAGCAATTGTGAGACTTTAAATTGAACTCAGTGCTCGCCTGTTATAACAGAGAGCAAAGCTGTGGTAGGCTCGGCAGTGCCTGCAAATGAAGGGAGGTCCTAGACCAGATCCAGGTGGAGGGGAATTGCCCATTCCAGCAGTCAGAACTTGAGTTCCTTGGCAGGTCTTGCCAGTGTAAGCCAATGTGTTTAGGATTCTACTTAAGCTTGAGAGGCAGTCTAAGATATAAGGACCGAAATTCCTG
Source organism: Plecturocebus donacophilus (assembly GCA_004027715.1). Taxonomy (NCBI): domain Eukaryota; kingdom Metazoa; phylum Chordata; class Mammalia; order Primates; family Pitheciidae; genus Plecturocebus; species Plecturocebus donacophilus. Next base: position 12,354 of record PVKP010029771.1, on the reverse strand, counting down.
AGGAACTCCTACTGGTGGGCTGGGCTTTGTTGAGACAATGGATTAGTCTGGCACATGACCTAGAGGGACACCAGAAAGGGCAGCTAAGGGAGTGGTTGTACTACCCCTCCTCCAAACTCAGTCTGCACAGCTAACAGCAACAAAAGTGACTGCTTCCTTCTGCTCGAGGAGAAGAAACTGAAGAATAAAGACTTCCTCTTACATCTTGGATACCAGTGCAGCCACAGTAGAATAGGACACCAAGCAGAGTTGTGAAGCTTGCATTACAAAACTTAGCTCATGGATGACATTTCTGGACACACCTTGGGCTGAAATAGAACCCACTTCCTTGAAGGAAAGGACCCAGTCCAGGTAGGATTCATCTCTTGCTGAGAAAAAGCCCTTGGTCCCAAAATAACCAACAATGATGCCCAGGTAATAAGATGTGGGCCTTGGGCTTTGAGATGTGCTGCCCTCAGAGGTGACCCAGCATACTCCCAGCTGTGGTGGTTATGATTAGACTCCTGTTTGAGAAAAGCAGGGAAAAAGGCAAACAGGATTTTGTTTTGCACCTTAGGTACCAGCTTAGTCAGTGAGATAGAGCACCAAGCAAGTTCCTGGGGTCCGTGAGTTCAGGCCTAGGCTCTTGATCAGCATTTCTGAGCATACCCTGAGCTAGAGGATCTCCTACTACGCTGAAAGGTGAATTTCAGGCCTAGAAGCATTCACTAGAGGCTGACTGAAGAGCCACTGAGATTTAAGTTAACATCAGTGGTGACCTGATAGAGCCCATTGTGGGCTGGTCATGCTGGTGGCTACAGGGAGAGGTTCCTCTGCCCATGAAAAGGGGAAAGAAGAGCAAGAAGGACTTTCTATTGTGGTTTGAGTACAATGTAGCAACAGTAGAATAGAACATCAGATGGATTTCAAAGGTTTTTCTCTAATTCCTGGTTCCAAGACAGCATCTCTGGGCCAACCCAGAACCTAGGGAACTTGTCACACTGAAGGGAAAGATAGAATCCTGGCTGGCTTTGCCACCTGCTGAATGTAGAGCCCTGGGGACTTGAGTGAACATATGTGTTTGCCAGGTAGTTGTTACCATGGGCCTCCAGCAAGACTCAGTGCTGTCCTGGCTTCAGGTCTGATTTAGCATTGTCCCAATGTTGGTGGCCACAGAGAAGCTTGTGTTTTCCTACCCCTAGTTCCAGGTTTTTGCAGTGCACACAGATAAATGTCTTTCATTTCAGAAAAAGTAAGCGTAAGGAAAATAGTCTCTGCTTGGTAATTGGGAGAATTTTCCCAGACATTTTCCAACACCTCCAAGGAGGAACCTCTCCAATCTGCAAGTACTTCAGCATTACTGGATCTGGGCCCCAAGTTGCTTTGAATACCTGGAAAGCCTACCCAAGAAAGACAGGCACAAACAAGCCCAGACTGTGAAAACTGCAATAAATGTACAACTTTTCAATGCCCAGACACCAAAAAACATCTACAAGCATGAACACATTTGGGAAAACATGACTTCACCAAATAAACTGAATAAGGCATGAGGGACCACTTTTGGAGAAAATGGTAAGTGACCTTTCATGTGGAAAATTCAAAATAGCTGTGTTGGAGAAGCTTAAAAATATGTAAGGTAATACAGAGAAGGAATTCATAATTCTATCAGATAAGTTTAACAAGAAGACTAAAATCATTAAAAAGAATCAAGCAATTAGAGTTGAAAAGTGCAATTAACATGCTGAAGAATGCATCAGGGTGTCTTAATAGCAGAACTGATCAAACAGAAGAAAAAATTAGTGAGTTTGAAGACAGGCTATTTGAAAATACACAGCCAGAGGAGACAAAAGGAAAAAAAAAAAAAACTTAAAGAATGAAGCATGCCCACAAGGTCTAGAAAATAGCTTCCAAAGGGTAAATCAAGCATGAAGGAAAAAATGAAGACCTTCCCAAACAAGCAAAAGCTGATGGATTTCAGTAACACCAGACCTGTTTTACAAGAATCGTTAAAGGGAATTCTTCAATATGAACAAGAAGAACTTTATATTAGAGTAATCATAGATAACCAGAAGATATAAAACTCACTGATAGTAGCACACAGAAAAACACGGATTCTTCTTCTTTTTTTTTTTTTGAGAAGGAGTTTCACTCTTGTTGCTCACGCTGGAGTGCAATCTTGGCTCACAGCAACCTGCAACCTGCCTCCCAAGTTCAAGTGATTCTCCTATCTCAGCCTCCTGAATAGTTGGGATTACAGGCATGCCACACCTGGTTAATTTTTTTTTTTATTTTTAGTAGAAACGGGGTTTCTTCATTTTGGTCAGGCTGGTCTAGAACTCCTGACCTCAGTTGATCTGCCCACTTTGGCCTTCCAAAGTGCTGGGATTACAAACATGAGCCACTGCACCCGGCCAAAAACACAGAATATTCTAATACCTCAAATGTGGTGTGTAAACTACTCTTATCTTCAGCAGAAAGACAAAATGCTGACCTAATCAAAAAGAAAAAATAAAATAGCCCTTTGAGACATAGACAGTAGAATACAACGTAGAGAAAAACAACAAAAATTTAAATTGAAGTGTGCAGTTTTCATTAGTATTTTCATTTGCTTGTTTATTTGTTTGCTTATGCAGTGTTGTCATCAGTTTAAAATTATGTATTATAAGAGAGTATTTGCAAGCCTCATGATAACCCCAAATTGAAAAACATACAATGAATATGCAAAAATTTAAAAACAACAAATTAAGTGATAGAGAACATCAGCCTCACTAAAAGCAAGACAGAGAGGGAAGGAAAGAAAAAAGAGAACATCGTAAAGCAATCACAAAATAAATAACAAAATGGCAGGAGTAAGTTCTTATCAATAATAACATTGAGTGTAAATGGACTAATCTCTTTAACCAAAAGACATAGAGTGACTGAATAGATAAATAAAGCAAGACCCAGGTTCATCCATGTCCCTACAAAGGACAGGAACTCATCGTAACCACCATTCTCAGTAAACTGACACAAGAACATAAAATCAAACACCACATGTTCTCACTCATAGACAGGTGTTGAACAATGAGAACACATGGACACAGGAAGGGGAGCACTACACACTGGGGTCTGTTGGGGGGAAATAGGGGAGGGATGGCAGAGGGTGGGGAGTTGGGGAGAGACAGCATGGGGAGAAATGCCAGATACAGGTGAAGGGGAGGAAGGCAGCAAATCACACTGCCACATGTGTACCTATGCAACAATCTTGTATGTTCTTCACATGTACCCCAAAACCTAAAATAAATAAATAAATAAATAAATAAATAAATAAAAAGCAAGACCCCGTGATCTGTTACCTACAAGAAACACACTTCACCTATAAAGATGCATATAAATTGAAAATGAAAACATAGAAATAGATATTCCATGCCACTGGAAACTAAAAGAGCTCAGGGTGGCTATTCTTTTTATTAGATAAAATAGATTTCAAGACAAAAACTGTAAAAAAAAGACAAAATATCATTATATAATGATAAAGAGGTCAATTCAGCAAGATGATATAAAGATAATTGTAAATATATATGCATCCAACACTGGAGCACCCACATAAAACAAATATTATTAGAGCTACAGAGAGAGATAGAACTTGATACAATAAGAGCTGAAGTCTTTAACATCCGAATTTCAGTTTTGGATAGATCATCCAGACAGAAAATCAACAAGAAATTTTAGATTTAATCTGCACTGTAGATCAAATAGGTCTAATAGATACTCACCGAACATTTTATCTAAGGGCTGCAAAATAAACATTCTTCTTCTCAGCATATGAATCATTCTCAAAAAGAGACAGGTCACAAAATAAATATTAAAACATTCAAAAAAATTGAAATAATATCAGGTAACTTCTCTGGCACAATGGAATAAAACTAGAAATAAATAACAAGAGGAATTGAAACTATACAGATATATGGAAATTAAACTATATGCTCCTGAATGACCATTGATCAATAAAGAAATTAAGAAGGAAATTGAAAAGTTTCTTGAAAAAAATGATAATGGAAAAACAGCATACCAAAACCTATGGGAGCAGCAAAAGCAGTATCAAGAGAGAAATTTACAACTGTGTCTACATCAAAAAAGAAAGTTTTTGTTTCATTGAACCTTTGTATTTTCTTAGTTTCAATTCATTTATTTCTGCTCTGATGTTTATTATTTATTTTCTTCTACTAATTTGGGTTGGCTTGCTCTTGCTTTTCCAGTTATTTAAGATGCATTGTTTTCAAACCATATATCTGATAAGGTATTGATCTTCAAAATATTTAAGGAAGTCCTACAAATGAATTGTTTAAAAACCTCATAACCTGATTAAAAGATAGGCAAAGAAACTGAATAGATACTTCTCCAAAGAAAATATAAAAATGGATAATGGGTATATGAAAAGGTGTTTAAACAATTACTAGTCATTAGAAAAATGCAAGTCAAAACCATAATGAAAAACCATCTCTGTGGCAGAATTCTTATAATTTTATGTTGCCTCAGTGTCCATTGTGAATCTTCTTTAACTGTCTCATAAAGAAGCAGGGGTTAGTCACTCTTGACACAGTTTCCAGTTTTCTGTAGTCTCCTGGTTCCTCAGATTATTCAATCCAGATACCTTCTTTACAACTGCTTTCTTATGGGACACATAGATACAATCTACTCCACCTAGTCCACTGACCCTCACACCTCTAAACCACCATTGAGGTTTCTGAGAAAGTAGTCAAAGTAGGACATGGTACAGAAGCTAACATTTTACTGCCTTTGGATAAAGTCATTTAAGTATATAATGCTTAGAGCTCCAGAAACCATTGTGAAAACATCATGGTGGAGCCAAAATAATCACTTAGAATCCAAAGCAAAAATTGTTAAAGGACTGAATAAATTAATATTTCTTACATTTTATAATAATCTATCATCATGTGTATTTTCACATTCTGTTGAGGCCCAAAACATCTTAAGTATTGCATTTGATATTATTGAACTATTAAAAATCAGTAAAAAGAAAGTAACGGAGTTACTTCAACCATTTAGTGTAATTAAGACTGATTAAATGACTCTTGCACAAACAAAATTTCTGTGCTTCAGAAATCCTCTTCACTGCTTAAGATGAACGTGTAAAATAAATCTATCCAGCATGCCCATTAATTTGTTTACTGAAAAGCAATGTTTTTAGCTCTATAGTAGTAGCAATCAAATGTTCTTCACGAGCAATATTGGGTTTCTCTTTTGCTTAATGCAGCTGAATGAGTTTAGACTAAAATTTCAAACATTATAACACATTGATTAGATCTGAACCAACTACATTTTGTTTATTTGAAAAGGTGAAAACTTGGTTTTGGGAGACATTTTTGGATTATCCTTGAAAGTTCCATGATCTGAAATTTTTATGAGGAGATTTGTGAAGAAATGTATTTTAATGAAACTAGCTGTTATTTAAATATGTATATTGTGAGTGACAGTGTTTGCTATATTTATCCAGACAGAGGTTTGAGCCATTTTTTTCCTAGAAGAGATAGGTGAGAAGGGTAAAAGGGTCTCCTTGCCTATACTATGCTTAAAGGTTTCCATAGCTCCCTCTTTGCTCCCAGTCTTTCTCATGAGCACATAACATTGTTTGTAGAGAAGAGTGTAAGTCTGTGCAAACACATCTTTTGTTTGTAGCCCTAAGGTATTTTGTAGTACTCAGGTCATACTTGGCTTCTAGCAATTCATTAAACATTGTAACTGAATCTTCTCTGCTTCTGTGTTGGTTCCATATTTTTCCTGTACTCTGCTCCAAGGAAGGGAGTGCTTGTGTTCATGTCTCTCCTTGGAGGTCCCTGTTTTTATTTATTTTTTTCTTAGATATCAGGTTATTTGCTTCGCTCCCAGTCTCAACTCTGTAATATGTTCAAGATTTCATAGATTATCTGGCTTTTTCTTATTGTTAACAGGGGAGTGACACATTTTCTAGCTTTTTACATTCTAAGCAAAAGCTGGAAGTGCTTATCCCTTTCATTAAGGCAGCAAAAACTTGACACTAAAAGAACACTAAACAGGAAATAAAATCAGTTTCAACTCTGTTTTGAACACAGATGCAGAATTACTGTGCCAATTCTTGTAAATGGAATCCAGTAACAAGAAAAAAAAAAAGTCATTTTAAAATAATATTTTTTAAAGATTAAGCATATTGGATACAAAGGTCAACTATTTTCCTTCCCAGGGGGAAGCTGAGAGCTGGAATCTTTCCTCAGCCTCTTCTCTGCTAAGTAGGTATGCCATTCTAAGGCACTGACCAGCCATACCCTCCAGCTACTTCTCCCCTAGGCAGCTCATCTATGGTCCTGTTAGAGAACTGCTGTACAGCAGAGAATATATATAAATATATATATATAATGAGGTCAGGCATTATACACTTAAAATATTGCTAAAATCTCTGCTATGCAATGGATGATATATAAAAATATATTTAATGAGGGCAGGCATTGTACACTTAAAATATTGCTAAAAGTAATGATCTCATATTAAGAGTTCTTACCATAATAAAATAAAGAAAAACAAAAAGAAAACAAAAAATATTTGACAAAATTTAGATCTACAAAATTTAACACAGAATTTAAAATGATAGAAATAATGGCAACCAAAGACCATTCAGAAGGCAAAAGCTATAATTAATAAAGCATGGCACTGTTAAAATAATTTAAATGAAACAATTTTGTTATAAATTTCAATAGGAACAAAATGAAAATTGAGGAAAATTGGAACAATTTAGCTGTATATTAATATTGATTGAAGAATTTAAGAAAGAGAAGAATAAAAAATGTTTAGATGAGTAAATACATTCTAGATAAGTAGAGGATATGTCTTGTTCACTGAAGAGAAAATTAAATATTTGTTACTATATTAGGTAGGTTTGTGTGTATGCAAATATTGACAGACATTTCTGAAGTTTTTATGGAAATATAAAGTGTCTGTAATAAACAACTAAATCCTGAAAAAGAAGAAAAAGCTAGATATTTTCAACAAAGTGCTATCAAAATCGATTGTAAAGTTACAGTAATTACAACAGTATGGCATTAGTGTCAAATCAGAAATTTTCTGACTTTTAATAGAGAATAAACCAATGAAGCAGAGTCCAGTAAGAACTCAAATAGATGCGGTCACTTAATTTATGACAAATGTGACACTACAGTTCAATCTGATAGGATGGATATTTTAATAAATGAAGATTGTCAATTAACTCTTCATTTGAAAATTGTATATTAACCCTCTACCTATAATAATGCACAGAAGTAAATTTCAGATTGAATGCGGATCTTCACATGAAATGAAAAAGTATAAAGCTTTGATTAAAAATATGATAAATATAGCCTTAGATTAGACACAAACTTTTTCAACACAAAAATTACCAAAAGATTACAAAAAAATGTAATTTGTCTATGTTAAAGTGAATATTTGTGATCAAAAGACAACACTGAAGGAATAAAGTGGAGTCTGTAAGGAAGGAAATGATCATGGCAGCACATACCTCTCATAATAAACTAATAGTCAAAATACATTAAAAAATACTTGTCTAAGTTAAAAAATCCAATTCAAATTGTTCATTGGTCAAGACATAAAGCAACCCTGATAGGTTATATCCAGGTAACTAAGAGGTATCAGAAAAAGGGTTCAATATTATTGTTAAATGCAGTTATACTAAAATCTCAGAGTGTTACCACTATACCTAAAACAAAATGACAAAAATTAAAAAAAAAAGACACTATGAATTATTAACAATGATATGGAAAAGCCAGAAATCTCATTCCCTTGTTATAGGAATGACACTGATGCAAATATTTTTGAAACTTAATTGGTACTACCAATTAATTGATTGGTAGTACTTATTACTACCAATTAATAAGTTGGGCATGTATATACCTGTGCCCAAAACAGTCTATTTCTAGGTATATAAACATTGTAGTTTGGGTAATCCAGAAGCCAACAATGAGATGAAGTTTACTGTGGAAATGAAATTTGAGGTTTAAGAAGTTTATGAAAATCAATACTTAGCAAGTAGGCGACAGATTTGGGCAAAAGCAGGAATTGAACTACAAAGCAAATTTGATAAAGCCTCAACCGAGCCTTATGGAAAGCTCTGGAGGAAGAAGTTCTTGCCAAATTTGTCTCCTGATAGCCTGAAATAGCCCAAGCCTCTGTATTCTCACCTCTGTGTGCTCAGTAACCAGATGCAGGGTTGTGACCACAGACAAAGCCACTCTCTGTACCTGGGGTTGAGGGTTGATTCCGAAGGGGCTGACAGTTGATGGTTGTTTGCTGACTAAATAAAGCTAGCAGCACGTTCTATCTGAATCTGGATGGATGTGCCTCAGTATCTATCACAATATTCAACATATATGCATGCACACATTCACAGGCACACACATACATACACAAACACACACACACTTGTGAAATAGTGTTTATGACAGCTCTCTATGTAATAGCTAAAAACTAGATAGAATCCAAACTTTGATCAACAGATGAGTGAATAAATAAGCCCTACTATATTCAGCCACAAACTATAAATTACTTGTTACAATATGGATGCACTTCACAAACATAATATTGAGATAAAGAATCCAAATAAAAGAGTAAATCATGCATGTGATTCTATTTATATAAAATCTAGAAAAAAGAACAATTTTGTCATTAGGAAGTTGATATTGAGGAAGTTGACTTTACTAGAAGTGAGTAGAATGGGCTTTTGTTCATTCTGGTAACATTTTCTGCTTTGATTTGGGAAATGGTTATATTAATATATTGACTTTGTTGAAATACATTGAGCTATACACTGGTTTTTATTGCACATCTTTCCCAACATTTTATTACATTATCATGCACTCAATGTATTCATCACATCTGTTATACTCTTAACAGTTTAATTATATACAGCTTTCTCACAATAAAATATTTTCAGCCACAATGTGCAGGTTATTTTTTATCACATATTATAAATGAAATGTACAACATATTCTTATTTAAATTTTAATATCAATTGTTGAATATTCTTGGGAATTTTCAATGGCTAGAGTAGTTTTGGTTTGAGGAAAACGTAATATTTTTCATTTTGTCTCTCTTCCTATACACACATGAATGCACACACGCCCAGTGGGTCTGTATGTATATATATATATACATAAGCCTTTACGTTAGAGGACATAGAATATAAAATATATAGTGCATATATATAAAGTAATATGTATATAAAAAGATATATAATACATGTATATATTGAAGTATATGTTTATATTGGAGAATATATAAATAATATTTAATGAGGGCATTAATTCATATATAAATAAGAATATATATTAAGAGAATATTCACACATGTGCACACAAACATGAATATAAACACAAAATATGCCAACAGCATAAAAGTTTATAAATGTATTTTACAAGTTATTGACCTCATCCGAAATACACATTTCTGAGTCTCAGCATTGTTCTTCATATGGCACCCTATATTGGAAATGAAATAGAGTATTATATGATCTAATTTATCATAAAGATGCAAATTTTTAGATAAATAGTTTGATATTTACAGACACATTACAAATGCATTAATCATAAAATTTCTGTGGGTGAAAGAAAAAGAATATTTGAAATAATAGGATATGACTATTCAAAAGCATTCTCCCTCAGTGATGCTGCATTACGCTTATTGCAGGGCAAGAATTACAATATTGTGATATGACTGAAGGACAAATGATTTAAATTCCTGTTTCTATTTCCTGGTTTTGTAGAGGAAGGAAGATGTTCAATGAAAGAGGGTTTGAAAGCTTAATATTCAATTATAGTCAAAGGTTTTTAAAATGATACATATGATGGTGTTATTTGTCTTCTAGGCCAGTCTTGAATTTTTCTAAATTGTTTGTAATATAATCAAAAGGCACTTCCCAATAATCCACATAAATAATATAAATATAAATTCCAGTTTACTGAATCATGTATCACTGACAAGTACTCATGATAATATATGTATTATCTTATTATATCCTCTTCATTACCCTGACAGCTTATGTGAACAAGATGCTTTAGTTCTTCAAAGCTTCACAGTGTGAATTCTTTTGCATCAGTTGCTACAGACACCCAGCTGTCCAAAACTCTTCAATTATTTATTTATATTTTATTTACCTACATCTCAACAGAACAACAGTTTGCTATCACACAATTTTTGAATTACCACAAAGCTCTTAATGTAACTTCTGGAGAGATCTGGCTAGTCTAGGTGAAAGGAGTGAAATTTTGCAATCAATGAGAACACAATATTGCTTCTTCTAAGGAGTTTTTCAAAAATATTTTAAATTGAAATTATCATGAATAATTCTTATTATTTACTGAAAGGAAAAATATTGCAAATTAGCCAGTGTTTTGTTTTCTGTTTATAGATTTTTTCATATATAAATGAAAATATGAATATATATTTATACATATAAAGTATATACATTATGTATATAATCTCAGTCTAATGACAGTAATGATTGAAAATGTACCTTTAAAATATGTACTAATATGTTTGTTTGCTTCTTCATGACATATCAGCATCTGTATAGAAACACCAGTTAATATATTCATGACAAAGCCATGATGAAACCTAAAATATACTACATTCTTTGTGATTTTAATATTTATGTTTTCTACAGTTTGTAGTTCTTTTGGATTACTGAAAACGTTTAAATCTGGGGGGTGTTCCAGTCTCTAAGAAATGAGAACATGAATGTATGGAGCCTCATTATAGGTGTTTCCCTAGACTATATATTATTTGTTATATTTCCAAAGATAAACGTTTTGAAAAATATCATATCCTAAGTACAGCTCCTTTTAATATTAATCAAAATGTAATAAACTCTCGCATTCTTGAAGTCAGCAGAATAAGTCATCATTTGCAGCTACTATTGTTGGGGCCGTGATCATAAATAAATAATCAAGTATAAATAGTTGCTATAATATATTTTTTCAAAAAAGCATGGATATAGGAATTTCACTTGCCTAATTACAATAAATATATGAGTATCAACACTTAAATTATTGAACCAATTTTTATTATAATTATGAAGATACTGAAGACCAGTAACTTTGTACGTAAAATGAAAACTTTCCTGTTTATTGCTGAGATTGCTTCAGTCTCTCATGTTGATAGATTTCTTTCAATAGCCCACTATGTTGTTCTGTTGCTTAATAACAGATAAGGCAATGGTGTTCATGTTGTATGTTTTCTGAGTTTTGAGAAAATATTAAATTTGCTTTAAGAACATAAGGTTTTAATTTAGCATCAATTTTCTCACCCTGGCTATTTTATAGCTAACAATATGGAGAATTGTTCAAACTGCTCATTTAGAGAATCTAAATTAAATTCTAAATTCATCTACTTATGAACAAAAGATAAGTTAATTGATATATCATTAAAGTTGCTTATCACTAAGACTATAATATGCAATCTCAGAACAATTTTATTATAAAATCAATTAAATACATTATCACAAAGTTTATTTACTTAATTGATAGCTTTATTACTTGCATAAGCTTGTCTAGTACCTAATAGATTTCTGCTGTTTAACCCAATTCTCCTTACACCGGTCTCAAATATTTTTCTCTGACTTGAACAAATTCCTTAAATAAAGTGACAGAACTCAGTATACAGTATTTTTTTTCTATTTTCTTTTTTCTTTTCTTTCTTTTTTTTTTTTTTGAGACAGAGTAATCACTGTGTCACCCAGACTGGAATGTAGCAGTGTGATCTTGGCTCACTGCAACCTCTGCCTCCTGGGTTCAAGTGATTCTTGTGTCTCAACCACTTGAGTAGCTGGAATTACAAGCTTGCACAACCATGCCCAGCTAATTTTTGTATTTTTACTAGAGTTGGGGTTTCGCCATGTTGATCAGATCTCTTGAAATCCTGATTTCAAGTAATCCACCCGCCTTGGTCTCCCAAAGTGCTGAGATTATAGGTTACAAGTGTGAGCCACCATGCCTGGCCAGGGTACAGTATATTTCAACCTAATCAGAGCAGAATAGAAAAATGCATGTTTTTAATTGGGAACATGCAATTGGCAAACTAGCTGTTTGCCCATTAGTTGATGTAAATTCTTCATTGTTGTAATATTCTTTACTTTTTGATAAGTTTTTAGGATAACTGATACTGGTTGTTCGTTTCTGTATATAGTGCTTCTTTCAGAAGTTGTTGCAAAACAGGCCTGGTGGTAATGAAGTCTCTGAGTTCTTGCTTGATCGCAAAAAATTTTATTTTTCCTTGGCTTGTAAAACTTAGTTTCGCTGGATATGTGATTCTGGGTTGAAAGTTTTTTTCTTTAAGGATGTTAAATATTAACCCCCA
>PVKP010029770.1:17629-28741 GCA_004027715.1 Plecturocebus donacophilus | reverse complement strand
TTTTTAATCCCCATTTTTAGACTGTATTCTAGCCTGGGCAATAAAACAAGAATCCCATTCTCTCTCCCTCTTTCTCTTCCTCTTTCTTTCTCTCTTTCATTCTTTTTTTTTCTTTCTTTTGCTGTTTCTTTCTTTCTCCTTTTCTCTTTTTCTAAAATCTCTTCCTCTTTCTCTTTCATTCTTTTTTCTTTCTTTTGCTCTTTCTTTCTTTCTCCTTTTCTTTTTCTAAAATCTCTTCTCTTTCTTTTTCTTTTTTCTTTCTTTTGCTGTTTCTTTCTTTCTCCTTTTCTCTCTTTTTCTAAAATCTCTTCCTCTTTCTTTCTCTCTTTCATAATAAAAAAAAAATCAGTAGCATTTCTATATACCAACCACAGACATTCTGAAAAGGAAATCAAGAAAGCAATCCCGTTTACAATAGCTACAAATAAAATAAAATACCTAGGAATTAACATAACCAGAAAAGTGAAGGATCTCTACAATGAAAACTATTAAAAATTGATGCAAGAAATTGAAGAGGACACATAAAAATGGGAAAATATTCCATATTAATGGATTGGAAGAATCAATATTGTCAAAATGTTCACACTACCCAAAGCAGTCTACAGATTTAATGCAGTCCCTATCAAAATGCCAATGACATTCTTCATAGAAATAGGAAAAAAAATCCTAAAATTTATATGCTATCACAAAAGACTCAGAAACAAAAAGAACATAATTGAAGGAATTGCATTACCTCACTTTAATTTCTACTACAGAGGTATAGTAACCCAGACAGCATGGTACTGTCATAAAAACAGACATGTAGATCAGCAGAACAGAATAGAGAAGACAGAGATAAATTCTCACATCTACAGTGAACTCATTTTGACAAAGGTGCGAAGAGCAGACGTCGGGGAAAGAGCAGTCTCTTTAATAAATGGTGTGGGGAAACCTGGGTATCCATATGCAGAAGGATGGAGCAGGAGCCCTATCTCTTGCCATATGCAAAACTCAAGTAAAAATAGATTAAGTACTAAAATTTAAGACCTCAACTATGAAACTACTAAACTATGAAACTAATAAAAGAAAACATCAGAGAAATTCTCCAGGACACTAGATTGGGGAAAGATTTCTTGAATGATGCCCCACAAGCACAGGCAACCAAAGCTAAAATGGACAAATGGGGTTTGTCACATCAGGTTAAAAACCTTCAGCACAGCAAAGGAAACAGTCTTCAAAGTGCAGAGACAATTCATAGAATAGCAGAAAATATTTGCAAACTACCCAACTGACAAGTGATTAATAACCAGAATATATAAGAAGCTCAAACAACTTTATGGGGAAAAAAACCTAATAATCCAATTTAAAAATGGGCAAAAGACCTGAATAGACATTTCTTAAAAGAAGAAATACAAATTGCAAACAGGTATATGAAAAGGTACACCACATCATTGATCATCAGAGAAATTCAAATCAAAACTACAATGAGCTATCATCTCATCACAGTTAAAATAGCTTATATCCCAAAATCAGGCACTAACAAATGCTTCCAAGGATGTGAAGCAAAGGGAACCCTCATACATTGTGGGTGGTAATGTAAATTAGGGCAATCACTATGGAGAACAGTTTTGAGGTTCCCCCCTAAAACTAAAAATAGAGCTACCATATGATCCAGCAATCCCACTGTTACGTATATACCTCAAAGAAAGGAAACGAGGATTTCTAAGAGATACCTGCACTCACATGTTTATTACAGCACTATTCATAGTAACCAAGATTTGGAAAACACCTAAGTTCCATCAACAGATGAATGGATAAAGACAATGTGGTACATATACACAATGGAAAACTATTCAGCCATAAAAGAGAATGAGATCCTGTGATTTGCAATAATATGGGTGGAACTAGAGGTCATTGTCTTACGTGAAATGAGCCAGGCACAGATAGATGAACTCCACATGGTCTCAATCATTTGTGGGCATTAAAAATTAATTGAACTCATGGAGATAGAGAGTAGAAAGATGATTACCAGAGGCTGGGAAGGGTATTGCAAAGGGTGGGAGTGGAGGAAGTAGAGATGGTTAATGGGTACAAAAAATATTTAGAAAGAATGAATTAGACTTAGTATTTGCTAGAAAAACAGGGTGAGTATAGTAAAAAATAATTTGCACATTTAAAAATAAAAGACTATAATTGGATTATATTCTTTTGTATATATTGAATTAGATTGTTTGTATTACAAAAGGTAAATACTTGAGATGATGGATACCTACCCCATTTATCCTGCTGTGATTACACATTGCATGCCTATATCAAAATATCTCATGTAACCCATAAATATATACACCTACTATTTATTCATAAAAATTAAAACATAAATTATCACTGAAAAAGGTAGAGTTTTAAAAATGAGTCATCCTGATATTAAACCCAGGCTCTGAGATGTGGACAGAGAAGTGTGTCCTTCCATCAGAGAGATTTCTTCCTTCTGTTGTACCAGAGTTTTTCACACTAGCTATGCCATTCTCATAAAACTCAGACACTTTAAGTGCCAACTAAGGGGGTAGTGTGGTGGCTGACTCTTATTCTGGTGATTAAATATCCTTTCATCAACACCATGTCATCAAAATTGAAAGAGCTAGAGAAGCAAGATAAAAAACTCAAAAGCTAGCAGAAGACAAGAAATAACTAAGATCAGAGCAGAACTGAAGGAGATAAGACAAAAAACTCTTAAAAAAAATCAATAATTCCAGGAGCTGGTTTTTTGAAAAGATGAACAAAATAGACAAACTGCTAGCCAGATTAATAAAAAAGAAAAGAGAGAAGAATCAAATAGATGCAATAAAAAACGATAAAGGGGATATCACCACTGATTCCACAGAAAAGCAAACTACTATCAGAGTTTACTACAAACAACTCTATGCACATAAACCAGTAAACCTGGAAGAAATGGATAAATTCCTGGACACTTACACTCGCCCAAGACTAAACCAGGAAGAAGTTGAAACCCTGAATAGACCAATAACAAGGGCTGAAGTTGAGGCATCAATTAATAGCCTACCAACCAAAAACAGTCCAGGACCAGATGAGTTCACAGCCGAATTCTGCCAGACATACAAACAGGAGCTGGTACCACTCCTTCTGAAACTATTCCAAACAAATTCAAAAAGAGGGACTCCTTCCGAAATCATTTTATGAGACGAACATCATCCCGATACCAAAACCTGGCAGAGACTTAACAAAAAAAGAACACTTCAGGCCAATATCCATGATGAACATAGATGCAAAAATCTTCACTAAAATGCTGGCAAACTGATTGTAAAAGCACATCAAAAATCTTATCCATCACGATCAAGTAGGCTTCATACCAGGGATGCAAGGCTGCTCCAACATACACAAGTCTATAAACGTAATCCACCACGTAAAGAGAACCAAAGACAAAAACCACATGATTATCTCAATAGATGCAGAGAAGGCCTTTGACAAAATTCAACAGCCCTTTTTTTTTTAAATTTTATTTTTTATTGCATTTTAGGTTTTGGGGTACATGTGAAGAACATACAATATTATTGCATAGGTACACATGTGGCAGTGTGATTTGTTGCCTTCCTCCCCTTCACCTATATCTGGCATTTCTCCCCATGCTATCTCCCTCCAACTCCCCACCCCCTACTGTCCCTCCTCTATTTCCCCCCAACAGACCCCAGTGTATAGTACTCCCCTCCCTGTGTCCATGTGTTCTGATTGTTCAACACCCGCCTATGAGTGAGAACATGCAGTGTTTGATTTTGTGTTCTTGTGTCAGTTTGCTGAGAATTATGGTTTCCAGGTCCATCCATATTCCTACAAAGGACACAAACTCATCGTTTTTGATGGCTGCATAATATTCCATGGTGTATATGTGCCACATTTTCCCTGTCCAGTCTAACATCAATGGGCATTTTGGTTGGTTCCAGGTCTTTGCTATTGTAAACTGTGCTGCAATGAACATTCGTGTGCATGTGTCCTTATAGTAGAATGATTTATAATCCTTTGGCTATATACCCAGTAATGGGATTGCTGGGTCGAATGGAATGTCTATTTCCAGGTCCTTGAGGAATCGCCACACTGTCTTCCACAATGGTTGAACTAGTTTACACTCCCACCAACAGTGTAGAAGTGTTCCTATTTCTCCACATCCTCTCCAGCATCTGTTGTCTCTAGATTTTTTAATGAATGCCATTCTAACTGGCGTGAGATGGTATCTCAATGTAGTTTTGATTTGCATTTCTCTAATGACCAGTGATGATGAGCATTTTTTCATATGTTTATTGGCCTCATGTATGTCTTCTTTTGTAAAATGTCTGTTCATATCCTTCGCCCACTTTTGAATGGGCTTGTTTGTTTTTTTCTTGTAGATCTGTTTTAGTTCTTTGTAAATTCTGGATATCAGCCCTTTGTCAGATGAGTAGACTGCAAAAATTTTTTCGCATTCTATTGGTTGTCGATTCACTCTAATGACTGTTTCTTTTGCCGTTCAACAGCCCTTTTTGCTAAAAATTCTAAATAATCTAGGTATCAGTGGGGAACGTATCTCAAAATAATAAAAGCTGTTTTTGAAAAACCCACAACCAAAATCATACTGAATGGGCAAACACTGGAAGCATTCCCTTTGAAATCTGACACTAGGCTCTCTCTCTCCACTCCTATTCAATACAGTATTGGAAGTTCTAGCCAGAGCAATCAGGCAAGAAAAAGAAATAAAGGGTATTCAGTTAGGAAAGGAGGAAGTCAAATTGTCTCTATTTGCAGACAACATGATTGTATATTTAGAAGACCCCATTGTCTCAGCCCAAAATCTCCTGAAACTGATAAGCAACTTCAGCAGAGTCTCAGGATACAAAATCAATGTGCAGAAATCACAAGCATTTCTATACACCAATAATAGTCTAGCAGAGAGCCAAAACAAGAGCAAACTCCCATTCACAGTTGCTACAAAGAGAATAAAATACCTAGGGACACAACTAAGAAAGGATGTAAAGAACTTCTGCAAGGAGAACTACAAATCACTGCTCAAGGAAATAAGAGAGGACACAAACAGCTGGAAAAACATTCCATGCTCATGGTTAGGAAGAACCAATATCATGAAAATGGCCATACAGTCCAAAGTAATTTATAGATGCAACACTATCTCCATCAAGCTACCAATGACCTTCTTCACAGAACTAGAAAAACCACCTTAAACTTCATATGGAACCAAAAGAGAGCTCACATAGCCAAGGCAATCCTAAGCAAAAAGAACAAAGCCCGGAGGCATTACACTACCTGACTTCAAACTATACTACAAGTCTACAGTAATCAAAACAGCATGGTACTGGTACCAAAACAGAGATATAGATTAATGGAACAGAATCGAGGACTCGGAGGCAATGCCACAGATCTACAACCATCTGATCTTTGACAACCCTAAAGAAAAACAAGCAATGGGGAAAGGATTTCCTGTTTAATAAATGATGTTGGGAAAACTGGCTGGTAATGTGCAGAAAGCAGAAACTGGATCCCTTCCTTACACCTTATACAAAAATTAACTCCAGATGGATTAAAGACTTAAACATAAGACCTAACACCATAAAAACCCGAGAAGAAAACCTAGGCAAAACCATTCAGGACATAGGCATAGGCAAGGACTTCATGACTGAAATACCAAAAGCATTGGCAACAAAAGCCAAAATAGACAAGTGGGATCTAATTCAACTTAAGAGCTTCTGCACAGCAAAAGAAACGATCATTAGAGTGAACCAGCAACCAACAGAATGGGAAAAAAATTTTGCAGTCTGACAAAGGGTTAGTAATCAGAATCTACAAGGAACTTAAACAAATTTACAAGAAAATAACAACCCCATCAAAAAGTGGGCGAAGGATATGAACAGACACTTCTTAAAAGAAGACATTTATGCAGCCAACAAACATATGAAAAAATGCTCATCATCACTGGTCATTAGAGAAATGCAAATCAAAACCACATTGAGATAACATCTCACACCATTTAGAATGGTGATCATTAAAAAATCAGGAGACAACAGATGCTGGAGAGGATATGGAGAAATAGGAACACTTTTACACTGTTGGTGGGAGTGTAAATTAGTTCAACCATTGTGGAAGACGGTGATTCCTCAAGGATCTAGAACTAGAAATACCGTTTGACCCAGCAATTCCACTACTGAGTATATACCCAAAGAATTATAAAACATTCTGTTGTAAAGATACATGCACATGTATGTTTATCGCAGCACTGTTTACAATAGGCAAGACTTAGATCCAACCCAAATGCCCACCAATGATAGAATGCATAAAGAAAATTTGGCACATATACACCATAAAATACTATGCAGTCATGAAAAAGGATGAGTTCACGTCCTTTGCAGAGACATGGATGAAGCTGGAAACCACCCTTCTCAGCAAACTGACACAAGAACAGAAAAGCAAACACCACATGTTCTCACTTATAAGTGGGTGTTGAACAATGAGAACACATGGACACAGGGAGGGGAACATCACACATTGGGGCCTGTCAGGGGGTGGGACGATTGGGGAGGGTCAACATTAGGAGAAACACCTAATATAGATGACAGGGGGATGGATGCAGCAAACTTCCATGGCACATCATGTATACCTATGTAACAAACCTGCGCATTCTGCCCATGTACCCCAGAACTTAAAGTATGTTTAAAAAAAAGAACCTTGAAAAAAACTTCCCAAATGACATTCATTCCCTCTGTGTAGCTGATTCCCACATTTAAGAGATGATGTGATTCTTAAGAAAGCTATCATTCTATCAGAGTGGGTTGGTGTAGTGAAGCTCGATAGAGAGACATCCATGCATGACCCTCCCAACCATGTGAAAATGGAATGAAGATCACAAAGCCTTGTCCGTGAAAGAGAAGTGGTAGCAACTCAGCAACCTTGGTGTAGTTCCAGGATAACTTGTAGTTCCAAGGTTATCCTGGAACCCAAGGTTGCTGGGTTTGCAGCTACAAATCATGAGTTCAGGTCTTGACTATACTATTGACCAAGTTTGTGATTTGGGTCAAGTCACCAAGTTTCCCTAAGCTCATTACCATTATTAAATTTTGTTACAGTTAACCATCTCTCAGATTCTTGTGAGAATTAGATGAGACCATGCATAAAAGGGTGAAAGGGTGATACAAATGGAAGTGATTATTATTATCACAGTTCTTTCTAGCTTTACTTGATTTTCTACCTTATGTTCAATGTTGTTGGATATTATTTGTCATTCCCTTATTTTGTTGATATTAAGAGAAATAGTCAGTGGATAAGTGGGCCTTCAATTACAGCCTTTTATCAGGACTAACCCAAACATGAATTCTAGCTATGTATGTTTACACTACAGGCATTTTAAAAATATGTGCAAAAATGCTACCAGTACCACAGCATCCTCTGGTAGGCATAATTCCTGGCCCAGAAAATCTGGACTTAAGACTCTGTATAGCTTTTCTTTGAGACTTAAAGAATAGCTGAATATCGAAGAATATATAGAATCTTGCCAGTTAAAGGTTTGATCAATCAGGCATTTATTTTATAATTTTCTTTTTCTAGTTATATCTAAGGGAGGCAAGTGATACTTAATAAAGCTACCCACCCTTGCTCAGTAAGTTAGCTGCAGGTCCAGCTGTAAATATATCTTTAATTGACGAATGTTTGGTTTCTATCTATCAATAGCTTGTCTAAAGGAAATTATATTAAGGGACAATTATCTAAAAGACATGCTTCTTGCCTATCTATTTTCATGTTTTATCTTTGGATTTAGTTAGATGACTAAAGGCGTAAGTTACTTTAGCTTCTGCTGAATCAATGCCTTTCCTAGAACGGTACAAAGATGTTACGTCTTCGGCTTTTAAAAAAAGTGGTTGTAAGAAAAAGCATATAAATCAACTTTAAATTTTAGTAAAAATGCTCGGGAGGACATTGTCCATGTTAATATCCTGGAAATAAAATTATACAGAAGAGATTTAGTTGAGAATTTGATTTCAGGAAAAACTTTGTCTTTCTCAAGGTATCCTTTTAAATAATGAGAGCTACATAATTGCTCGGTTGTGCATGCTTGTCATCCTAGCTTCAAGAAGCTTTGAGTAAAATTTAAAGCTCAATTATAGCATTAATGTTTGCTCTAATAGCTGTCTTATGTGCATTTTATTTTAAAAGAAACCTGTTAGATTGTTACTCATATCTATTGTTGTAAGCCATATCAAATTTTTTTGGGGGAAAGAAGCACTATATAAAGATAAAATAGTAGATGTACAAAAGAAAAAGAAGATAGGAAGAGATAAAACCATCATCATCGTCATCATCATCATCACTATTATCATTATCATTATTATAGAGGAGGACTACTTATTAATGCCAGAAAAGAAACTGAGTCATTTTTACTTATATTGAATGCTTTAAAAATTATGAAACATTTTAAACAGAAAAACAGAGAGAAACATAGAACATGCCCCCATGTACCCACTAATCAGATTTAACAAACATTACTTTTGTCATATTTTCTTCAGATAAAAAATTCTAGAATATTAAAAGTGACATATGCAAAGTTCTCCTTTTGTCCTTTCTATTCTGTCCATCTCCTCTTCAGCTTGTCCTTACTTGGAGAACTTGCCTATCTGGGCGTTATGCATTACTGCACATGTCTTTTGTAATTTACCTTTTTCTCCCAGCAAAGTTTTTGATTTTTAGCCATGTCAATCAATTTAATTCATGTTAATTGCTCAGTTCCCTTGTATAAACACATGATATAATTATTCGTTCCTTTATGAGGACATTTAGGGTTTTTCCAATTTTTCTTCTACTGCAAATGGTATGCTTCGTGCATGTCTCTGTGAGCGCATGTCAGAGTTTCTGCAAGGTGTCTGCCTCAAAGGGGAATTGCTGGATCATAGGTCTTCATTCATTCATTCAGCAAATAATACAGTGCCTCTTATGTTCTGGGCATCATTACAGGCAATCAAAGATACTACAGTGGATAAGGTGGTCAAAAATCTGTTTTTATCATGCTTAAATTCTGGGGGAAGGAACAGTGGAAAAAAAGGTAGGCAATAAATGTGATAAGCAAAATACAAAAAAATAAGCAAAATACAATTATGTTAGACAGTGACAAGTGCTCTGGAGAAATAAAAACAGGGCAGGTGACAGGAAGTGTACATGTGAAGAGGCTTGCCATTTTTAATAAGGTGTTAAAGAATATCTCATTGTGATTTTAATTTTAATGTCTCATGAGTGATGAGGAACATCTTTTCATATGATTAAAACTGTTCATATTTATTCAACTCTTTAAAAATTCTTTTACTACCCTTTTGTTGATATAATCCTTTAAATTTCAACCCTCCTTAAATATGTACAAACTAAAAGTAAGCATAAACTTCTGCTTTCTGCTTTAATAGCTTGTAGCTATTATCAAAACAAATGTACAAATTACATCCAACTATCTCCTCTGTAAATTAACAAACTGTAAATTAACATAAGTACTTTAATATGAAACATAGTGTTAGTGACTGTGGCTCAGGTTCTCTTGGGTTTGGTCTGCCTTTTCCACTGGGTGCTACAAAAAGATGCAATTTTCTCATTACCCTTTTCTGTTTGAAATAATGAAACACCTGCATTCCTCCAGTGCATTGTGAAGTCATTTGGTGCAAACGTCTTATTTACCTCTGAGTCTACCTCTGTTAATTGCTAAATAGCTGGAGTCAATTAAAGTGGGACTCCTTGGCACCAATCTGACTGCAAACACAAAGGCCAACTGGACCTATGAGGTGGCATTTTGTTAAGAGGTAGCCACCCATATTACCCATAATGTGCTTATTTTAGATTATCTGCAAAGTGAATACCCTAAATTAATAAATTCTCCATGATATATTTCAATAGAGAATATGCAAATACCTCCAAATGGGTCAGCAAACATGAGTTTGAGAAATTCTGATCTAAATCTAAAGGTTCTATATCTAAGCTCAAGGGGGAATCATAAAATCTAACATGGTTTCTGGAATAGACTGACTTTTTTAGAGCACATAGTAACCCAGTTGGCCGAGTCATGTTTTAAAGAATTCTTTGGAGTCTTTTTCCTTGGTTTGCCTAGTTTGAAACTGAACCCTACGTGAAGCTCAAGACGAGTTCCCTCTTAATTATAGAAAAGACCAGGTAAAATTTGCTGTGCTATTCTTTGTTCTATGGTGCTCTCACCTCATGACCAGACTTCCTTGTGCTTGCCTTCCTTCTCAGGTCCAAACAGGCAAGTAGTCTTCTTTTCTTACTAAATACATAATAATTGTACATATTTATGGGGCATATGTAATAATTTGATACGTGAATACAGTGTGTAATAATCAAATTAGGGTATTTATTATATCCATCACTTCAGACATTTATTATTTCTTGATGTTGGGGACATTTCAACCTTCTAGCTGTTCTGAAATATACAATGAATTATTGTTAACTATAGTCATCCTATTGTGCTTTTGAACACTAGAATTTATTCCTCCTATCTAACTTCATTTGTATACCCATTAACCAACCTCTCTTCATTACCACCCTCACCTTAAACCCTTCCCAGCCCTTGGTAACCATTATTCTACTGTTTTCTCTTTTTTTGAGATGGTGTCTTGCTCTGTTGTCCAGGCTGCAGTACAGTGGCATGATCTCGGCTCACTGCAACCTCTGCCTCCTGGGTTCAAGTGATTCTTGTGCCTCAGCTCCTCAAGTAGCTGAGATTACAGGCACCTACCACCACACCAGGTTAATTTTTATATTTTTAGTAGAGGTGGCACTTCACCATGTTGGCCAGGCTGGTCTTGAACTCCTGACCTCAAGTAATCCACCCGACTCAGCCTCCCAAAGTGCTTGGATTGCAGGCATGAACCACTGTGCCAGCCCTCATTCTACTCTCTTCCTTCAGGAGATTAACTTTTTTAGCTCTCACATATCAATGAGAACATGTGTTATCTGCCTTTCTAAGCCTAGCTTATTTCACTTAATATAGTAACATCCTGCTCTGTCTTCGTTGCTACAAGTTACAAGATTTCATTCTTTTTTATGACAGAATAGTATTCCCTTGTGTTGCATATCATATATATATATATATAT
>PVKP010029770.1:0-17529 GCA_004027715.1 Plecturocebus donacophilus | reverse complement strand
TCTGGCTGGTCTTACACTCATGGGCTCAAGTGATCCTCCCATCTAGGCTTAATAAAGTGCCAGGATTACAAAGCATAAGCCACCAAATTCAGCCCCACATTTTCTTTATCCATTTATCTGCTGATGGTCACTTAGATTGATTCCATATCTTGGATATTATAAGTAGTGTTGCAGTAAGCATAGGGTGCAGGTATTCCTTTGATATACTGATTTCCTTTTCTTTGGAAAAATATTCAGTGGTGAGATTGCTGGATTGTATAGTAGTTTTTTAGTTTTAGTTTTTTAAACTTTTTTTGAGAAACCTCCATGCTATTTCCATAATGGTTGGTGTAATTTACATTCTCACAGCAGTGTATAAGAGTTCTCTTTTCTCTGCATCCTCACTAGCATCTTTTTTATTTTATTTTTTTGTCTTTTTCATAAAAGCCATTCTGTCCGCGATGAGATGGTATCTCATTGAGGTTTCACTTTACATTTCCCTAATGATGAGTGATATTGAACATTTAAAATTATATCTGTTGGCCATTTTTATGTCATCTTTTGAGAAATGTCTATTTAGATCCTTTGCCTGCTTCTTAATGGGATTATTTGTGTTTGTTTTTTGTTTTTTCCATAAAGATATTTGAGTTCCTTGTGTATTCTAGATATTAATCTTTTGTTACATGTATAGTTTGCAAATATTTTTTCCCATTCAGCAGGTTGTCTCTTTACACTGTTGATCATTTTCTTTGCTGTGAAGAAACTTTGTGGTTTTATATAGTCCCATTCGTCTACCTATTTTTGTTTTTGCTGCCTGTGCTGTTGAAGTCTTAGCCATAAAATCTTTACTTAGACCAGTGTCCTGAAGCATTTCCTTATGTATTCTATAGTTTTTGATCTTACTAAGTCATTAATCTATTTTGAGTCAATTTTTGTAAATGGTGAAACATAGGGGTCCAACTTCATTTTTCTGTATATGGGTATCCACTTTTCCCATATTTGAAGAGGGTGTCCTTTTCTGAATATATGTTCTTGGCACCTTTGTCAAAAATCATTTAATTGTAAATATGTAGCTTTATTTCTGGGTTTTCTCTTCTGTTTTATTGGTAAATGTGTCTGTTTTTCTACCAACACCATGTTGTTTTGGTTACTTTAGCACCATAGTATATTTTGAAGTCAGATAGTATGATGCCTCCAGCTTTGTTTATTTTCTCAGGATTGCTTTGGCATTTGGATTCTTTTGTGTTTCCATATAATTTTAGGATTGGTTTAATTCTGTGAAGAATGACAATGATATTTTGATAGGGATTACATTGAATCTGTAGATTGCTTTGGGCAATATGGTCATTTTAATGATGTTAATTCTGATCCATGAGCATGGGATTTTTTTTATTTTTTGATGTCCTCTTTAATTTCTTTCATTAGTGTTTTGTAGTTTTCCTTATAGATACCTTTCACCTCCTTGGTTAAATTTGTTACTTGATACTTTTTTGGTAGCTATTCTAAACGGGGTTGTCTTCTTGATTTCCTTCTCAGCTAGGTCATTATTGGTATTTAGAAATGCTACTGATTTTCTGTATGTTGATTTTTGTATCCTCCAACTTTATTGAATTTTTACTAAATCTGAGACTTTTTTTGGCCGAGCCTTTAGTTTTTTCTAGGTATAAGAGCATATTATCAGCAAAGAGGGAAAATTTGACTTCCTATTATCTAATTTGGATGCCTTTTATTTATTTCTCTTGCCTGATTGCTCTGGCTACCACTTCCAGTATTATGTTGAGTAGGAGTGATGAAAATGGGCATCTTTGTCTTGTTCCAGTTCATAGAGGAAAGGGTTTCAGCTTTTCCCCATTCAGTATGATGTTAGCTTTGGGACTGTCCTATGTGACTTTTATTATGTTAAGGTGTATTCTTACTATATCTAATTTATTCTTAGTTATCATGATGGGCTGCTGAATTTTATCAAATGTATTTTTGCATCTATAGAGATGATCATACGGTTTTTGTCCATTCTGTTGATGTGATATATCATGTTTATTGATTTGTGTATCTTGAACATCCTTGTATCCCTGGAATAAACCCCACTTGATCATGGTGTAGTATCTTTTTGATGTGCCGTTGGATTCAGTTTGCTAGTATTTTGTTAAGGATTTTTGCATCTATGTTCAGTAGTAGAGATATTGGCATGTAGGTTTTGTTATTGTTGTCATCGTATCCTTGTCTGATATCAGGATCAGGGTAATATTACCCTTGTAATGAGTTAGGAAGAAATCCCTTCTCTTCTGTTTTTTGAAATACTATGAGAAGAATTGATGTGTATTTTTCTTTATAGTTTGGTAGAGTTCAGCATTAAAGCCATTAAATCCTCAGCTTTATTTTTTTATGGGGAGGCTCTGTATTAGTGATTCAATTTTGTTACTCATTATTAGTCTGTTCAGGTTTTATATTTTTCTATGATTCAATCTTGGTAAGTTGTATGTGTCCAGGAACTTACCACTTCCTCTAGGATTTCCGGTTTGTTAGTGCACTTTAGTTGTATCTCTGTGGTATCAATTGTAATGTCTCCTTTTTCTATTTGCATTTTATTAATTTGGGTCTTCCCTTTTTTTTCCTAGTCTAGCAAAAGTTTTGTCAGTTTTGTTTATCTTAAAAAAAACTACTTTTTGTTTCATTCTTCCTTTATGTATTTTTTGTAGTCTCTATTTTGTTTAGTTCTGCTTGAATTTTTATTATTTCTTTTCTTCTACTAATTTTGGATTTGAGTTCTTCTTACTTTTCTAGTTCTTTGAGGTGCACCTCTAGGTTGTTTATTTAGAATCTGCTTTTTTTTTTATGTAGACATTTATTCCCTCTTAGTACTGCTTTTGTTGTACCAGTACTATAGGTTTTGGTATGCTGTGTTTCCATTTTTTACTTTCTTCCTAATTTCTTCATTGGACTATTAGTCATTCAGGAGCAAGTTGCGTAATTTCCATGTACATGTAGATCATTCAAGGTTCCTCTTGCTGTTGATTTCTAGTTTTATTCCGTTGTGGTCTGAAAAAAATACTTGATATGAGTTCAGTTTTTAAAATTTATTGAGATTTGTTTTGTGGTCTAACATATTGTCTATTCTGGAGGATGTTCCATGTGCTGCTGAGGAGGATATGTATTCTGCAGCTGTGAGGTGAAATGTTCTGTAAGGTCCATTTGGTCTAATGTGAAGTTTAAATCCAATGTTTCTTTGTTGATCTTCTGTCTGGATGATTTGTCCAATGCTGATAGTGGGGTGCTGAAGTCCCCAACTATTATAATATTGGAGTCTATCTCTCTTTGTAGATCTAATAATATTTGCTTTATGTATTTGGTGTTAAAGTGTTATGGGCATATATGTTTAGAATTGTATTTCATAATGGTATATATTATTTTTTGCTTCCAGGACTCCTTGAAGCATTTCTTGTAGGGCTAGTCTAGTTGTGATGAATTTCCTCAGACTTAATTTCTTCATTTTTGAAGGATAGTTTTGCTGGTTATAATATTCTTGTCTGACTTTTTTTATTTCAGTACATTGAATGTATCATCCCATTCTTTCTTGGGCTGTGAGGTGTTGGCTGAGAAATCCACTGTTAGTGTGATACGGATTCCCTTACATGTTACCTGATGCTTTTCTCTTGCTGTTTTTGTAGTTATCTCTTTGTCTTTAGGTTTTGACAAAACCTAAAGTATGAAGCACTTTGCAGAAGACCTTTTTGGGTTGAATCTATTTGAGTATATTTCAGATTCTTGTATTTGGATGTCTATATCTCTTCAAGACCTGGTGAGTTTCTATTATTTAGTTAAATAGGTTTTCTATGCCTTTACCCATCTCTTCTTTTGGAACTCCCCGGATTTGAATATTTGGTCACTTTATGCTGTTTATATGTGGCTTTTTTATTCTTTATTCTTCTTTATCCTTTATTCTTTTCCTTTTTTTTTGCAGGGGGGAACGGGCTCTGACTTTGTTATTTCAAAGACCTATCTGCAAGTTTACATATTCTTTCTTCTGCTTGATCTAGTATATTGCTGAAGTTCTCAATTGTATTATTAAATTTTATTTATTGTGTTCTTCAGTTCCAGGATTTCTCATTAGTTATTTTTCAGTATATCTATCTTTTTGTTTAATGTTTTGTTCAATTGGGAATTGTTTTTTCCTGATTTCTTTGTATTATTTATCTATATTCTCTTGTATCTCCCTGAGTTTCTTTAGTATCACTATTTTTAATTCTTTTTCAGGCATTTCCTAAATTTCCTTTTTGTTGGTATCTGTTACTGGATAAATTATTGTGTTCCATTGGAGATGTCTTGTTTCCTTGCTTTTTTATGGTTTTTTTTTTTTCGTGATTCTTGTATAAGGATACAAGATTCCCAAGCTTTTTCATGATTCTTACATAAGGATACAGGATGCTGATATCTGCACATCTGCTGTAACAGTTGTCTCTAAAAATTTTATGAATTGTTTTTCTTAGGTAAAGACTTTTTCCTGTAAATTTATCTACATTGTTTGTTGGGTAGGGTGATTTGGCTTTGATTGTGGCTTGGCACAGTATTATACTTTCTATATGATTTATTCATTTGTAATCAGTGTTAGTGGTGTTTGTCAGTTCTTCAGTGGCTTAGGCTATGATTGTTAGTAGAGGCTGTGGCAAAGCTTTGCCAGGGATGGGGATTTCAAGTGGTTCAGTCTTGGATGACAGTGGTGGAAGTGGCAGGTCAGGTGTACAGATCCATGGCTCCCAGGTGGTGTACCAGGTGTCAGTGGTGGCGTGTCTGGGTGGGCTAGTCCTTGGGACTCTAGGCAGCTTGCTTGGGTGCCAGCAGTGGGCCAGGCAGGTGGGTCCTCTCGCCCCTTGCCAGTGTGTATTGGGTCAGTGGTGGTAGTGGCAGTGGTGACCTAATACTTAGGCCCTTGAGTGTCATGCACACATGCCAGTGGTGGCATCAGAGGGCAGAGTGGGCCAGTCTCCAGGACCCCAGGTGGTACATGTAGGTGGGTGCCACCAATAGTAGCAGCAACAGGCTGAGTGGCCTATACTTGGATTTTTGGGAGGCATGGATAGTCACCAGCAATAGAGGGGTGGGTCTATTTTCACGCCCCTGGACAGAGTACCTGGGCAGCTGTGGCAGCGTGGTGGGCCTATCCTCAGGCTACTGTAAAGTGTGCATGGGTTCCAGTGGTGGTGGATGGCAGGAGTTGATCTCTCAACTCCTGGATAATTTTCTGGGGCCCCAGCAGCAGTGGCAGTGGTGGTGGGCAGGGTGAGTTTGTCCTCAGGCCCCTCAGGCCATGTTTGTGGGTGCCAGCAGTGGCAACAGGGATGAGTTGATCCCCAGGCCTCTGGACGACATGTGCAGGTACCTGTGGTGGTGACTAGAAGTAGGGAGGGCCTGTCTTCAGGCCCCCGATGGGGTGTACAGATGCTCGCTGTGATGGGTGGGGCACACAGTGGTATTTTAAATTTTATTTCATTTTTGATTTATTTGCTGAAATGTTTGTTCATTTGTGCTCTACTCACCTGGATCACTTATTCAGGGTGGCAATGACTCAAGCTCTCCAATTTCTTTCATTCTTGATTTCTGGTAGACTTGGGTGTGGATTCCTAGGGGTGAGGATTTAACGTAACTGCCTATCCAACTATAAATCAAATTCTGTTGCATGATTCACAACTTGAGTCATCAAATATTATTTTTGGCAAGTCAAGGACATTCTATAGATACTGAAAATAGACTTCACACTTAATACATACTGATAGAGCTGACAGAAATGGCTTTATTGAGAATTTATTTCTTTCTTGTTAGATGTTAATACAACTGAAAATTAGTGCAGGTAGGACATTTTGTTTGCTCAAATAAAGGTAAGAAGTTTTACATTAAATATGTATTCATATTTGTGTGTTTATGTGTGTATGCTCATGCAAGTATATATGTATATGGTTGAATTATATGAAATTACAGCTTCTTTAGGTCAAAAATAGACAAATGTCAGCAATATCATATGTTTCATATATATTTTTATAAATTTCAGATTTTAGCTGCCTCATGAAAGCAATAGCAAAGTAATGTCTAGTTTTCTTTTTCCTTAAAAAGAGGAACAGTTAAGCTCGTCACTTGTGTCCTAAAACAAAATTTTCTCTACAGTTGTCCCTAGTATCATTGAGAGATTTTTTTCCAGGATCCCCTATGGATATCAGAATCCATGAATGCTCAAGTTCTTTATATTAAATGGTATATTTTCATATAAGCTTTGCACATCTTACTGTATATTTTAAATCATCATTATGTTACTTATATACCTAGTGTAATGTAAATGCTATGTAAATAATTGTTATATTGTTTAGGGAATAATGACAAGAAGGAAAGTCTTTACATGTTCAATACAGATACAACCATCATTTCTTCCCTGAATTTAAAAAATTCATAGTTTGTTGAAGCCATGAATGCAGTACCCATGGATACATAACCCATAGATACAGAGGGCCAACTATATACAAAATATTTTAATCATACGTGATGATGGACCAAATACTATAATAAGAATGTCCTGTCTCACAGAAAACTTACAATGCTTTTGTCCTTCCTCTAGTTAATTCTCTCAGGATCAGAGCATATCTATCTATGAAGGCTGACATCACCATTCTAGTCCACAGTACGAGATTTTTTCCCACTGAACTCAGTGATTTTTCCTTTTCTACTGTTATTATAGTAACTCTGTATTACCTTGTTTTTAAATAAATTATAAATTCCTTAGGAACAGGGACCATATCTTGTTTCTCCACAGCTCTGCAGGATCTGTTGATTTAATTGAGCATTTGACTTGAAAAGCATTCTGAATAGGGTTTAATTATCTAAGTTGGTGGAATGATAAGGAATGACAGAAGACAAAAAATGATGCATCTTGGGAAATCAGTCAGAGATCATCCTACTTTCAGGAATTTACAGTCTCCATTGGGAGACAGTGCCACAACTCATGAGGGGTTTAGTGAGGTGAAATAATCTGTGTTGTAGATTCTCTTAATTGTTCTATTTCTAACAGAGTGATAAGAGGAAGCTTAATCTGCCAGATTAGATGTTCTCTGGCTAAATTGAATGAAACAATCTTCATCTATTGATTTTAATATGGCACTGATATATGTTTAACTGATAAATAATATAAGTCTGCCAGTTACCTAGTTTGTGCACTTATATTGATAATAGGGTGGCATTTTCCTTGATAGATGAATTTGAAGATATATGTAAATAATCTACAAATATAAAAATCCAATTTTTAGTATGTTCTAATGTTTACCAACACTATCTTCAACAAAATACCCCATAGCTCAAAAGCCAATGATAATTTTTATCACAGCTAGGGAAAGACCTTCAAGTAATTAATGACAGTATTTTAGCTAACAATTTTTTCTTCTTTTATCCTTTCTATTTTTGTAAGACAACGTAGTGCCCTAAAGAAGAAGAAAGATAATGGTTCACAATCAATGCTTAGGACCAGACACCTAATCTGAACTTAACGAAAAAGTCAATATTCCACCTTATCAGTGTGGAAACATCAAGCATAGCAAGAGACAGGAACAAATTTCCAAGTGATTTCTCTTTTTTATGTTTCGGTGTTCACAGCTATGTGGAAGGGTTTCAACATCAGATAAGACAAAATGGCCTTTGGGAGAAAAAAAAAAGAGTAAATTACAATAGTTGCACTTGCCAAAACCACAGTTTATGAGAGGAAAGCAGACACTGGAGATGCATTCTATTCTCTCCTACCACATTCCCTGGGTCACCTTCTTGCCTATGTGATGCTAGCACTTGATTGTTACCCATAGCCAGCAGCCTTTAAGAGACGGATAGGGTAAAATGTCTCCTTACTGAGTAAAGTCATAATTTGTTGCCACACAATACAATTGACACAAATCATTTGCATTCTAAGTTTCCATGCCTAGGAATAGATGTGTCAAGCATGACTAGAAGGACTGTGGTTCTGCAAAACAGGAGCTCCACCAGGATTTCCCAGAAGTTATGGCCAGTTAATGTATATAAAGAGGTTTTCAACATTGTAAGAGCTTCAGGACTTTTGTCAGAATTCCATCTCGCTCTACAGGACTCCAGCTAACCTCACCCACATAATGGCTGTTGAAAGTTTTATTTTGTTAGAAAATAATGTTGCACTGGAAAAACCTATACTGGTATTCACATTTAATGAGATGGTTGGACTATCTGTCAGCATTGAAACATTTGGTTATGGAAAAAGAAACAACACAAGAAAGAAAGGTGGTGACTTAAATGGATAAATATGCATTGTTGCTAAGTGACTTTTTAAGGAATTGTGGGTAGGCGTGACATTACAGGGAACATGAACATGGAGATCTGAAAAATGCTGATAGAGGAAACAGCATGTCAGCTGGGATTACAACTAGAAAGGACTTACATGAACCAGATTCACAGAACAGTGAGTCATAGAGTTCACCAAGGGCAGTGACCAACCGTTTCAAACTATGTATATAATAAGAATCACATAGGTGCTTGTTGCTGAAAATACAGATTCCCATGGCCTTCCTCTGGAGATTCTAATTCAGGATGTTAAAGTAATTCATGTGGAGGCCATTACACTGAAGTGGCTTCATTGCTCTGGGTTTCTACTAAACAAACTGAAATCCAACTCAGTTTCACCTGTTTTCCTAAACAACCAATCAGAAACTGCCAACTGACCTCTAGAGAGACTTTCTACTAGAATCATCCAAATAAGGCTACTGATCCACTTTAACCAATAAAATATTTTGTTTGCCTTGCTTTATGCATTCACCTAAAAAGCTTTCTCCTCCTGCCCCTTTGGTGGAGCCCTCCAACTGCTTGTGGTCTGGAGCTGCCCAATTCAGGAATCACTGTATGCTCAAAAAAACTGTAATATTTTAGTGTCTACCTTTTTTTTTTTTTGAGACAGGGTCTCACTCTGTCACCCAGCCTGGAGTGCAGTGATGCAATCATGGCTCACTGCAGCCTCAACTGCCTAGGCTCAGGCGATCCTCTTACCTCAGTCTCCGAAGTAACAGGAACCACAGGCATGGGCCACCACACCTTGCTACTTTTAAAAAAATGTTTGTAGAGATGGGATCTCCCTATGTCACCCAGGATGCTCTTGAACTTCTGGGCTCCAGCGATCCTCTCGCTTTGGCCTCCCAATGTGCTGGGATTACATGAGTGAGCTACTTCTCCTGGCCTCAATTTGTCTTTCAATGTGGAAGACTGTGGTGGTAACTGGAAACCTGTATTTTTTTAACAAGATATTTGGAGATTTTATCATCAGGCAGATTTGGAAACATTGCTGTACAGCATCCTAGCAAAATGCAGGTTACATAGTAGGTACTCAGAAATGGGAATGAATGGAAAAAAGAAAAAACGTAATGAGGATGCCAGAAAGGCAGTCCCAGCCCCTGATTTTGCTGCATGCTCCAACAGTGTGCCAGGGCTCCTGGTCTTATACAGTTAACTCCCAGATGTGGGAGGAATGACCTTCGGAAGCAGTTGATGAAGGTTAGGTTTTTGAATGTCACATGGAATAATACTCCTTCCCCTTTGTCCTTTGTTGGAATGTCATAAGTGACATAAAAAGACTCTATCATTAAATTGAATGAATGCTAAGTGTTAAAAACAGAAAGAACCCTGTTTAAGTCACTCTCAGGAAGAAATCTTTTTCTGTGAGTCTTTCCTGCCACCAGACATAAACCCACCAGGTGTAAACCATCCTCCCTCTTTAACCTCTCCATAAAGGCACAAAGGAGAAGTGGTGTTGAGAGAAGTATTCTGAACTCCATATGGACAATGCAATTAATAATTTCTATACTATTTGACAACCTAGTTTTTTCTATTCTGTTTTTTAACTTTGGTCTCCAGGGGACTTGTTTAGTACACTCTGTGGCAAACAGGAAGGATATGTCTCCATACAATGTATAATACCTTGTTACAATGAAAGCCTCAGAAATATGGGAGCTGAGGGCATGGACTGGAATGAGAGAAGGGTGGAATCCATACCTTTATGCCACTGTAAGGTCCTCTGGTAGAGTATGAGCACATGACAGGTTATGGGACTGGACTGAGAAGACCCAGTCATCCCTTTTGTTCAAAATTTATGGCTGCCCATCATCATCATGGGGTTAATTTAGAGTCATCTAGTATCTACAGAGGAGAGAATAGACCACACAGGACAAAAAGAGCCCCAGTGAATTTGTTGGAACTTGTCATGCTCTAAGAGAGTAAATAACAGAGTAAATAATCACTCTGTTGATTATTTCTTTTGCTGTGCAGAAGCATTTTAGTTTAATTAAGTCTAGTTTGTCATTTTTGTTACAGTGTGCTTTTAAGGTCTTAATCATATATTTTTTTTTTTGCCTAGATCAATGTCCAGGAGAGTTTTCCTCCTAGTATTTTTATAGTTTTGGGTCTTACATTTAAGCCTTTAATATGTTTTGAGTTGATTTTTGTATATCATGAAAGATGTGGGTCCAGTTTTATTCTTTTGCATGTGGCTATTGAATATTCTCAGCACCATTTATTGAACAGGGTTTTCTTTCCCCAATGTAATTTCCTGTTGGCTCTGTCAGAGATCAGTTGTTTGTAAATATGTGGCCTTATTTCTGGGTTCTTTATTCTGTTCCATTGGTCCATAAGTCTAATTTTATACTAATACCAGGGTGTTTTAGTTACTTTAGCCTTATAGTATATTTTGAAGTCAGGTAATGTGATGTGCCTTCAGATTTATTCTTTTTGCTCAGGATTGCTTTGGCTATTCAGGCTTTTTTTTTTGGTTCCTCATGAATTTTAGGAGTCTAGTCACATTTTAATGTTGTGAAGAATGGCATTGGTATTTTGATAGGGATTGCACTGAATCTGTAGATTGCTTTGGACAATACGGTCATTTTTAATAATATCAATTCTTTCAATTCATAAACATGGGATTTTTTTTTTCATTTTTGGGTGTCCTCTTCAATTTCTTTTTTTCTCTCTCTGTTTTTCTTTTTTTCCCTCCTACTCTGTCACCCAGGCTGGAGTGCAGTGGCACAATCACAGCTTACTGCAGCTTTGACCTCCTGGGTTCAGGCAATCCTTCTGCCCAAGCCTCCCAAGTATCTTGCATGCCACCATGCTCAGCTAATTAATTTTTTTTTTTTTTTTGTAGAGACAAGGTCTTGCTATGTTGCCCAAGCTGGTTTTGAACTCCTGGGCTCAAGTGATCCTCATTCCTCGGTCTCTCAAATTGCTGGGATTACAGGCATGAGTCACTGTGCCTGGTCTTCAATTTCTTTTGTCATTGTTTTGTAGTTTTCCTTGTAGAGGTCTCTCACCTCCTTGGTTAAATTTATTATTAGTTTTTTTTTTATAGCTAATATAAATGGAATTGCCTTCTTGATTTTCTCTTCAGTTAGATCATTATTGGTATGTAGAAATGCTATGGATTTTTTGTACATTGATCTTGTATAATGCAACTTAATGAATTTATTTACCAAATCTGAGTTCTTTGGTGGAGTCTTAAGGTTTTTCTAGGTATAAGATCATATCATCAGCACAGAGGGACAATTTGATTTCCTATTTTCTTATTTGGATGTATTTTATTCATTTATCTTGCCTGATTGCTCTGGCTATGGCTTCCAATACTATAGTAAATAAGAGTAATGAAAGTGGACATCCTTGTCTTGTTCCACTTTTTAGAGGAAGTCTTTCAGCTTTTCCCCACTCAGCCTTCCTCCCTTCCTCCCTGCCTTTCTTCCTCCCTCTTCCTCCCTTCTTCCCTTTCCCTTCTTCCCTCTCCTTTCTTCCCTCCTCTCACCTCCCCTCTCCTCCCCTCCCCTCCCATCCCCTCCCCTCCTCCCCTTCCTTTCCCTTTCCTTCCCTCTTCTTTTTATATTCCTTTTTTCTCCTTGTCTGGTTTTAGTATTAGTGTGATGCTAGCCTCAGCATGAGTTAGGGAGAATTCTGTCCTCTTTGGCTTTTCAGAATAGTTTCAGGGGGGTTGCTATTGGTTCTTCTTTGAATATTTGGGTGAATTTGGCTGTGGATCCATGTGTCTTGGGATTTTCTATATTGGGAGCCTTTTTGTTACTGATTCAGTAACAATACTCATTATTGGTCTGTTTAGGTTTTATATTTCTTCCTGATTCAATATTGGTAGATTGTTTGTTTCCAGGAATTTATTCATTTTTTTCTAGGTTTTTCAGTTTGTCTGTGTATAGTTGTTTATTATAGTCTGTGATGATTTTTTCCTGTCATATCAATTGTCCTGTCCCTTTTTAAATGTCTTATTTTGTTTATTTGGATCTTCTTTCTCCTTTTCTTGATTAGTCTAGCTAAGTGGTTTATCAATTGTTTCTATCTTTTTGAAGAGCCAACTTTTCATTTCATTGATGCTTTTTTTAAGTCTCTATTTCATTTAGTTCTGCCCTGGTATTAATTATTTTGAGTTTGGTTTGTTTTAATTTTCTAGTTCCTTGAGATGTCTTGTTAGATTGTTAATTTGTAATTTTTCTACTTTTTTGATTTAGACATTTATTACTACAAACTTTCCTTTTAGCACTGCTTTTGCTGTATTCCATGGGTTTCAGTGTATTGTATTTTTGTTTCAAGAATTTTAAAAAATTTGCATCTTAATTTATTCTTTGACCCAGTGGTTATTCAGGAGCATGTTGTTTAATTTTCGTGTATTTGTATAGTTTCCAAAGTTCCTGTTGGGATTAATTTCTAGTTTTACTCTGTTGTGACCTGGGAAGATACTTGATATGAGTTTGATTTTTAAAAATTTGTTGAGACTTGTTTTGTCATCTAACATATGGTCTATTTTGGTAATGTTCCATGTGCTGATGAGAAGAATGTATAGTCTGCAGTTGTTTGATAGGATGCCCTGAAAATGTCCGTTAGGTCCATTTATTCTAAAGTCTAGTTGAAATTCAATGTTTTTTGTTGTTGTTTCCGTCTAGATGATCTGTCTAATGCTGAAAATGGGGTGTTGAAGTCCCTCACTATTGTATTGCAGTCTATTTCTGTATATAGATCTAGTAGTATTTGTTTTATGAATCTAGTGCTCCAGTGTTGGGTACATATATGTTTAGAATTGTTATATACTCTTGCTGCATTGATCCTTTATCTTCACATAATTCCCTTCTTTTTTTTTTTCTGTTTTTGACTTAAAGTCAGCTTTGCTTTATATAAGTACAGATGCTCCTGCTTGCTTTTGGCTTTTGTTTGCATGGAACGTCTTTTCCCATTCCTTTACTTTCTTAGTTTATATGTGTCTTTACTGGTAAGGTGGGCTTTTCAGTCTATATGCTGATAGGCATATATGCTGGTAAGCAGCATATGGTTGCATCATTTTAAAAAAGTCTGTTTAGCCATTCTGTGTCTTTTATGTGGATAATTTAATCTGCTTATATTCAAAGTTACTGTTGACATGTGTGGCTTTGTTCCTGTCATGTTGTTAGCTGTTTTCTGGTTGTTTTGTATATTCTTTGTTCTTTTCTTTTTCTCTTATTGTTTGTCATTGTGGTCTGATGAATTTCTATAGTGATACTGTTTGAGTCCTTTCTCTTTCCCTTCTTTGTGCAATTGCTTTACTAATGAGTTTTATAATTTTGTTTGTTTCCATGACGATAAATGTTATCCTTTCACTTCCAGGTTTAGAATTCCCTTGAGCGTTTCTCATAGAACCAGTTTAGTGATAATGAATCCCCTCAGTATTTGCTTGTCTGAGAACTATTTTATTTCTCCTTCACTTACGAAGGATTACCAGCTTTCATGCACAAGCCTAGGCGTGAGAGCCAAGGTACCATGGGGCGGGGTGTGGGTGTGGGGTGTTCAGAGTCACCACTCACCATCCTAGACAGGTAACCCTTCGGCTCTCCCTTGACCAAGCCTCCAGCAGCAGTAGGAGTGGGTGTGTGGAGGAGGAGGAGGATTCCTGTTCTCTGTGCAAGAGCCTGAGCCCAGAGGCTGCTCTATGGTAAGGAGGATTTCACTCTTTGCCTGCAAAGCTGAGCACAGAGTTTGTGCCACTGCTAGGGGCAGGGTCTTTTCCCACAGCCCCAGGTAGGGAGTTCTCAGGTTCTGGAAAGTGCATTCTTTGGTTTCCTTTGTCCTAGGGGCTGCCTTTTGCTACATGACACTGTCTTTTTCCCTGGGGAGCAGTACCCTTGTGAGCTAGAGTACTAGAGAGCTTGCAGCACCTTTGGGTCCAGCCAGTACTGTACTGCTGTAGCCTTCTGAGCGGATTCTGAGGAATCTCAGTGAGAGCTCCCAGGATGTGGAGATATAGGGGCTATTTTCCCAGAGCAAGATTCATTTGCATGGTAACTTACTCTCAAAGTGGGTCCCTACCACAGCTGATCATGTCTCATCAGGGTTTGAATGACACAGTGTGAGTTCTCTGTCAGGTGCAATGCTCTTGCAGGGTCTCCAGATCACTGCACATGCTAGTGTCAGGGTTTATGTGTGTAGAGCAACTCTCCTGTGGTTCAGGTAACAACAGTCTGTGGCAGGGATGTGGACAACTGAAGCTTTCTCACTTACCCTTTCCTCATAATACCAATCCCCTTGCTGCTGATTGATCTTGGCTGAGCTGGCTGCTTGTTTCCTTCCCCTTCTGTGCCTCAGGTATTTTCTTTGAGCTCTCTGTTGGATTCTAGTGTACTCTCCTAGATGTCCTATTTGAGGTGTGATTGTCTATTCATAACTTTTATTCTTTCTGAAGGGGCCAGGTGTCTGATGTCTCTAGTTAGCCATCTTGTGGCCTCTTGATTTTAGCCCAGTGAGATCCATGTAGGACTTCTATCTACAGAGCTATTGTTTTTCTTAAGGTCCACCAAATTGTACAAACTGCAGGCACCATAAAACTTAGGTCTTCCGTGGATAGGCCAAAAACCTAAGTCCCACTCCCAGCCCTGTGCCTCATTCCCCCAGATTCCTCTGAGGTAAGGGGTTGCCCAGGCTACCTGCTCACACCTGTCCTCTTTCTGGATAAGCTGACAACTGGGTCCTTGCCTCCTTCAGAAGCTGGTTACGGGCCTGCACCTATCCCTGGGAATGGGGGTGTCAATGGTGGAAACATCAGATTGGTAGTGGCTGGAGCAAGGGGCAGGTGACATGATGGGCCGACAGATAGCAGGGTCTGCAGTACTGACTTTTTAAAAGGTGTAGTGACTACATTCAATGAATGCAACATTGCTATAGTTTGTTTTATTTTTTTAATTTTTACTTTAAGTTCCAGGTTACGTATGCAGAACAATGCAGGTTTGTTACATAGGTATACATGTGCGATGGTGGTTTGCTGCATGTAACAACCCATTACCTACGTTTTGAGCCCTACATGCATTTGCTATTTGTTTTGATGGTTTCCCTCACCTCACCACAGGCTGACAGGTCCTGGTATGTGTTGTTCCTCTCCCTGTGTTCTGTGGTCTTACTGTTCAACTCTCACTCATGAGTAAGAATATGTGGTATTTGGTTTTCTGTTCTTGTGTTAGTTTTCTGAGGATGATGGCTTCCAGCTTCATCTATGTCCCTGCAAAGGACATGATCTCATTCCTTTTTATGGCTGCATAGTATTCCATTGTACATATGTACCACATTTTCTTTATTTAGTCTGTCATTGATGGGCATTTGTGTTGGTTCCATGTCTTTGTTATTGTGAATAGTGCTGCAATAAAAATATGTGTACACGTGTCTTTAAAAGAGAATGATTTATATTCCTTTGGGTATATACCCAGTAATAGGATTGCTGGGTCAGATGGTATTTTTGAGTCTAGATCCTTGAGGAATTTCCACACTGTCTTCCACAATGGCTGGACTAATTTACATTCCCACCGGCAGTGTAAAAGTATTCCTGTTGTTTCACAGCCTCTCTAGTATCTGTTGTTTCTTGACTTTTTAGTGGTCACCATTCTGGCTGGCATGAGATGATAATCTCATTGTGGCTTTGATTTGTATTTTTCTAATGATCAGTGATGTTGAGCTTTTTTTCATATGTTTGTTGGCTGCATTGATGTCTTTTTTGAGAAGTGTCTGTTCATGTAATTTGCCCACTTTTTGATGAGGTTGTTTATTTCTTTCTTGTAAATTTGTTTAGGTTTCTTGTAAATTCTGGATACTAGATCTTTGTCAGATGGGTAGATTGTAAAAATTTTCTACCATTCTGCATTCTGTAGGTTGCCTGTTCACTCTAATGATAGTTTATTTTGCTGTGCAGAAGCTCCTTAGTTTAATTAGATTTTAAATTTGTCAATTTTAGCTTTTGTTGCAATTGCTTTTGGCATTTTTGTCATGAAGTCTTTACCTATGCCTGTGTCCTGAATGGTATTGCCTAGGTTTTCTTCTAGGGTTTTCATGGTTTTAGGTCTTATGTTTAAGTCTTTAATCCATCTTGAGTTAATTTTTGTATAAAGTGTATTGAAAGGGTCCAGCTTCAGTTTTTTGCATATGGCTAGCCAGTTTTCCCCAGCACTATAATTAAATAGGGAATCCTTTCCCCATTACTTGTTTTGTCAGGTTTGTCAAAGATCAGATGATTGTAGGTGTGTGATCTTATTTCTGAGGACTGTGTTCTGTTCCATTGATCTATTTGTTTGTTTTGGTATCAGTACCATGCTGTTTTGGTTACTGCAGCCTTGTAGTAGAGTTTGAAGTCAGGTAGTGTAATGCTTCCAGCTTTGTTCTTTTTGGTTAAGATTGTCTTGGCTACACAAACTCTTTTTTGGCTTCACATGAATTTTAAAGTAATTTTTTTCTAATTCTCTGAAGAATGTCAATAGTAATTGGATGGGAATAGCATTGAATCTATAAATTACCTTGGACAGTATGGCCATTTTCATGATATTGATTCTTCCGAGCCATGAGTATGAAATGTTTTTCCATTTGTTTGTGTCCTCTCTCATTTTCTTGAGCAGTGGTTTGTAGTTCTGGAAGAGGTCCTTCATGTTTCTTGTTAGCTGTATTCCTAGGTATTTTATTTTCTTTGTAGCATTTGTGAATGGGTATTCATTCATGATTTGGCTCTATGCTTGTCCATTGTTGGTGTATAGAAATGCTTGTGACTTTTGCACATTGATTTTGTATCCTGAGACTTTGCTGATGCTGCTTATCAGCTTACGGAGCTTTTGAGTTGAGATGATGGGGTTTTTAAAATATAGGATCTTGTCTGCTAACAGAGACAGTTGGACTTCCTCTCTTCCTATTTGAATACGCTTTATTTCTTTCTCTTGCTTGATTGCCCTGGCCAGAACTTCCAATACTATGTTGAATAGGAGTGGTGAGAGAGGGCATCTTTGTCTTGTGCTGGTTTTCAAAGGGAATGCTTCCAGTTTTTGCCCATTTCATACGGTACTGGCTGTGGTTTTGTCATAAATAGCTCTTATTATTTTGAGATATGTTCCATCAATACTTGGTTTATTGAGACTTTTTGACCTGAAGAGATGTTAAATTTTGTTGAAGGCCTTTTCTGCTTCTATTGAGATAATCATGTGGTATTTGTCATTGGTTCTGTTTATGTGGTAGATTATGTTTTTTGATTTG